>CAUYQG010107428.1:0-14525 GCA_963574415.1 Tarsius wallacei
TCAAACAAACAAACAAACAAAATAAAATACAGATTAGTCCTATTTGGGCTAGATCTGGGCCAATGACTGGCAGATGTCCTTTCTATGGCTCCTTTGACCTCTTATTATGCAGTGGAATGATTCTATATAAGTGAATATTCCAATACTTATCAACTTTTTTTCTAGAAATTATTGCTATTATCAGCACGATTTCATATAACGTTTAAGGGTGAAACAAAAGGAAGAAGAAGGTTTTACTCATATTTTGACAGAGCAGATATATAAATAATTTATCTAAGAGCCTTGTCTGTTTGTATATTTCCAAGTATAGTAGTATATGTAGTTTTCATATGTATCATTGAATAGGTATATATTTATTTTATATACAGAATTTCAAATATATATTACATTTTAAATTTATAATAATATATTTTTGAATTTATAGACTATATTAATTTATGTCAGAAATTTTTGAAAAATTTATAAAAACAGATTCAATTTTAGTTGAAAAAGGTAAAAAACTGGATAATGAGCTCATTGCTTTCATACCCCAATTCCCTAAATTAGCCAGACTTTGAAAAGTAAATGACTTAACATTTTTTTCTGCCTGTGCAGGATTTGAAAAGACTGTTTAATCTGTTTTAGTCATATCCTGTATGCTAAGAATACTTTTGAGAAACAGCATGTTGACAAGAATGAAAATGAACTAGATCAGTCCCTTCCAGTACATGCAAACAGTATAAACTTTTTTCAAGTATTATTGCAAGAGCTCTGAGTTTACCAGTTCACTTGAGCCTTATACTGAATATCAGTCTTGATTAACATCTAAAAATAGGTGTAAAAAACTCACTGTGGACATGGCACAGCGTGAAGTACTGATGGAATATTAAAGACAGTTCACATTTTTCAAGGAGTCATAGTTTAGCCATTCTTAAGTAAGAATGAAAATATTTGGTTCTGTTCATCAGCTTCCCAAGATTACCCAGGAGAATATAAGAATTTCCATCCTGCATTGGCCTTAAGAATAGGCTCTCCATTTAACAGATACTGGGGCAGTGCACTCAATTAACCTGTCCTTCTCTCCTCTGAAAAAAAAAGAAAATAAAAAACCAAAACAAACAAACAAAAAAAAACTGAAAGAGCTAGACAGTAATCTAAGACATGCTAATTTTCTTTCTTACAACCTCTTTGGGAGTAAAAGTATTAAGAGTATTGTCTTAAAAGAAAACAACTTCAAACTTTCTTTTGGAGTTTCTTCTAGGTTGCAGGCTGCATTTTTAGCAAAAAAGTAAATAAAGATGGCTATTTATTAGCCAGAAGAATGAGCACAGGCATAGAATTGATACAATATCATTGACATTCCACAGATTAGAAAATGCTGGAGCTGGAAGAAAGTTTAGCAAGTTTCTAAGCAGTTATGCTAACTCTCTTAGGGAGTTAGACTATTTATCTCCAAGACCCTTCATAGCTCACTTGACAAATAGGGCAGCTGAGGCTCAGGGTCAAAGTTTATGTTTACTCTAGATCAATCTCTCAAGGGAAAGAGAGCTGATGATTAAAATACCAAAATTTATTCAGATAACCAAAAATTGGTGACAATTTATGTAGCATTTCAAATAAATGAGCAGAATTCATCTAGTGCTTGAGAACCTAGAGATAGATTTTCTAATGTATCTTTTTCCTTATTTTACAATGAAGATTCCAATGTATCTTGAGTGTCTATGTGGAAAGAAGCAAGCCAATAAAACGAAATGCCCCAGATTAATGCCTGGCTCATTGCCAGCACTTAACATATATGTGTTAAGCCAGGTGTGGTGGCTCACGCCTATAATCCCAGCACATTGGGGGGCTGAGGTAAGAGGATTGCCTGAGCCCAGCAGGTCAAGACTGTGGTGGTTGTGAGCGTGCCACTGCACTCCAGCCTGGACGACAGTGAGACTTCAATTCAAAAAATAAAAAAGAAAAAAAGAACATTAAAAAAATATGTGTTTGGCGGTCCTGAGTGGTGATGGATACTGTAGACTTCCCCCCCCCCCACACACTGTTAGTCTAGATGTCTCACTACTGGCAGTGGAAGTACGGTTGTGATGTTATAAGTAAATGTTCTCTGATTCAAGCCTGTAACTCTTTTTGAGACAGAAACAAATTGAACAATTTATTTTGCTCTTTTAAATCGTACAACTGTAGCGAAAGGTCATATTTGAGTTTGAAATAATTTTTGCTAAGTATATAAAAAGAAAAATAATTTTTTTTGCCTGGGATTTTAATTAAATAGATACATTAAAAAATACATACATAAAACCTCGTCATACTTGAGACTTCTGTCATCAGTTTAAAGGGTGATGATGGTTGTCAGGGAAGACAATGAAATTTGTGTGTATTGTTCTCATTGATCAGCACAGTTGGGAATAGGAAACAGGTGGTAATAAGTCTTAATCTTTCTCCTTTCACATCAAAACATTCATATATATATATAATTTTTTTAAAGTTCAGCAGGAAGAATGATAAGCACTTTGATATTAGTTATGACAGAATTAATAATGACTATTTCACATGAGCCATTTAAAAATTATGAAGAGGCTGGGCGTGGTGGCTCAGTCTGTAATCCCAGCACTTTGGGAGGCCGAGGCTAGAGGATTGCCTGAGCCCGGGAGGTCGAGACCAGCCTGGGCAGCTTGGTGAGAACTCATCTCTATAACAAATCACAAAACAAAACAAAACAAAAAACTAGCTGGGCGTGGTGGCATGTGTCTGTAGTTCCAGCTACTTGGAGGGCTGAGGCAGAAGGATCGCCTAAGCCCAGCAGGTTGAGGCTGTGGTGGCCGTGAGCATGCCACTGCATTCCAGCCTGGGCTACAAGAGTGAGACTCCAACTCAAAAAATAATAATAATAATAAAATAAAAATTATGAACTTTGCGTTTATGTTCTTCCTTCACACACCTGTTGGGATAATTGCTCGCCAACAGTATTTTCATTATATGATTCTCTTGCGTAACAGCTTATAGAGAATGTCTACAACTTTAGTATTTATAAGTGGGAGCTTTAGAAACCTAAGGTCTGGATTTAAGGTTCTATTTTTTGCTACCTGTGAGACTTTGGGAATGTTATTTTTTTCCTCTGAGGCTCAATTTCCTTATAAATAAAGTGGGGGAATATAATAAAACTTCACTGAGGGATAAATGACACATTGTTTAAAGTTCTTAGCATAGTTCCTGGCATGAAGTAAGTCCTGGTACATATTAGGTATACAATAAATATTGATTTAATGAATAGATAGATACTTAGTGTTTAGAAGATAAAAAGTAAATCCTTCAGCCTACCATTTAAGAACTCCCACATTTATCACAAGTACCAACACTCTTAGTTTGTTAGAGCCTGGTTAGGATAGTCCCTTTGTTACAGTCAAACTAATTTCCTTTCTGCCCTTATACACTACTTAGTGTCGTGGTGCCATGATTTTCTTATCCCACAAAGAGGGCTTTTCACTCTTCAGTGCCACAACCTTTCAATTACTTTCATAATCTTGCTCAAAATTCACCTTTTCCAGGAAATTGCCTAGTTAACCCCATCTGATTTAGGTCCTACCATTATTCTGGAGCCTCTTCTCAACACTCACATAATCGGTTTGCATAATCCTCTGCACCTGCAGATATAAAGCTTTGTATTGTTCTTGAATCATTTTCTGTATATTTTGCCCACTCTCTCTCAACTAGTTTCAAAGCTCTTCAGTGGCAGTGAGGAATGCATCTCCTACTTTGTTTGTAACACTTCCCTTGTCACCCTTGGCCCCAACCTCAAGAACATAGTTTCAAACGTTTGCAGAATAAATGAATCGATGGTATTTAATGAAATTACATTTTGCAGCTATGAAAAGCAAAACATCAAATGGATGCAATTTCATGCCTATGATCTAAGGCAACAGACTGGGTGTTCTGACAATGTGATTATTTTTATATTTTATAAAATGAAAATGAAAGAGGAAAATGCATCATTGTGTGACTGCAATGGCAATCGTTAGTATAACAAATATATCACATCACAAAATGTTATACTGTCACAGAATGAATGTTCAAATTAAGACAATGATGTAGCTGTGTGACCTTGGACATGTCAATTAACCTCTCAAATCCTCAGTTTTACCATCTGTAAAATAAATGAGGGGTTGGATTATATTATCTGTCTGCTCTCAATTCTACCATTTTATGGTTTTTAGGTCACATATTTCAGCCTATGTCGGCAGTATAGCAGTGTGTATATAATGTGAATTCTGAGAATGTGATATCTTAGTAGTCACCAACTGGTGCATTTTGGGGGTCTCTAAGTATGTATTAAACATATGTGGTTTCTGTCTTGAATAGATGACGTTATCTATTTCTAGAGAGACCAAATGGTTCCAGGGCTAGGATAAACAAGATTCAGCATTTTCTAGGAGGCTAAGGATGATGAGAGAAAGAGAAACTGAAGAAATAATTTTTAGTCCAGAAGTAGAATAAAACTTAGGTAAAACAGAGATAACATTTGCTTTACCAAGAAGCAGAGGCAGGCATCTTTACTTATTTTCTCTCTCCCCTTCATTTGCCTGCCTATACTCCTCTCTCAAATAGATTGATCATTAACTACAATTCATGATTCAAAGTCATCATAAAAATTACTATTCTTAAATACAGACACTTGGCTATGTTTTTAAAAGGCATGTAAAAATTCTATTACCACATGAAAGTAGAAAAACATGCAAATTTATACCAAGTTATACAAATCGCTTGCAAATCTGCCAGTGCCCTAGGTTAATGAGATTAAAGAATCATAAGAGACTAATGAGGAATTTATTCCCCAAACACCAACCCTGAATGAAAAGATAGCCTATATTGACTCATTTAGTTTCATAAAAACATTTGTTTCTAATGACTGAGTAAAAATTACTTATTTAAAACCCTCTTCTTGCCATGCCTTTTTGAAAAAGCAAAAAAGTTTATATCATTGTAAAATTATGCTTTTCATGAAAATATAAATAATTTAAATGTATAAATGAAGATATGGAGAATATGTATGGTACAAGAGAATACCTTCCATAATGAGAACCAGATTTTGGAAAAAATAAAAACCTAAAAATGACTTTTTAGAGCTTGGCACTTTTTGTAGCACACTGAGCATATAGGTCTGTAACCAAAGAGATTATCTAAAAAGGATAGCATTTGTCCATCCCTAAAACATAAAGTATACAGATGTGTTATTGTACCCCCAAGGATCTATGAATGAAGCTAAAAACAAACAAACAAAAAAACAGAGCAAGGCAACCTGAGAAATTTCTCTAGGCTGTTTTATAGCCTCAAAGGGGCTATAAACCTACCAAAAGACTGAAAGGAAAAAAGAAAAAAAACCCACAAGAGTTGCTATAGGTCAAGAGTAGAGTTAGTGAGAGTGAAGGTGGAAAGGTAAGGAACTGAGGTCACAGAGTGGGCTATTGGAGTTAAGGATTTCTGATGTAAAACAGTTCTAGGGCATGGCAACATATAGAGGGCTACCACAACAGTGGATAGGTCAAATGGGGTTCAGTTGAATGTCATAGGAGTCAGAGGCTTAAGAAACTGTAAATTAAGGCCTGGCATGGTAGCTTCGTCTGTAATCCCAGCACTTTGGGAGGCTGAGGTGGGAGGATTGCTTGAGACCAGAAGTTCAAGACCAGCCTAGGCAACACAGTGAGACTTCATCTCTACAAAAAGAGAAAGAAAGGAAGGAAGGAAGGAAGGAAGGAAGGAAGGAAGGAAGGAAGGAAGGAAGGAAGAAAGAAACTGTAAATGTAGGGTGCTATGGTTCGTAGGGATCTTTATTGATGGAGTGAATAGTGAGGGTCTCTTGTATGGAATGTGGAGACACAGTCATAAAAGAAGAAAATATAGCTCCTGACTTTACAGGACTTCCATTTTAGGGAAGAAGATGGGCAGTTAAATAATTACAATAAAGTATAATGAATGTTTCTTTTCAGAAAACAAAGAAATACATTTAGGCAATGAAAGTGTCTCTTCTCTGGTGGCAAATAGTAATGGGATTATCTCTAGGAGTCTTGCCTTGGTCCATCATTTTTCTATCATTTTTCATGCCAAAAATAGCTTTCAGGAAGATATGGTTATAAATCCCAGTTTATAGATCAAAATAAAATAGACTCAGAGAAGTTAGGTGATTTATTCTCTGCTATATAGCTAGTGAGTGGCAGAACTAGGATTAAGACCAGATCTGTCATATTGCAGTTCTGTTATGGCAGTGTAAGGTAACTGCAGCCTGTTTCCAGAAGATTCTAAATGAAAAATGCAGAAAAATAAAAAAAAAATCTACCTGAGGACTCTAACAAGTTAATATAAACAGGGAGATTATGAAGGAGATGCAAAATAAAAAGAAACAACCTGCATGGTGGTAAGCCCCCCCCCCCTTTTTTGGTACCTTTTTTGTCAAGGTTGGGTACCAGTCACATAGTACTGTGGTGGTGCTGGATGTTGAAACTCTGACAGAACAGAAATCTCATCAACTTTCTGGCCAGAGGAACAAGGAAATGAGCTCCACAAGGCTGAAGAATGTGAAAGGAATCACAAAGGGAAGAAAGCTGGAGAAGGGGTCCCATAATTCTGCTCAATTCACAGTTGAATCCCTGAGCTATTCACACATAGGACAATCCTAATGAGCAGAGTAAAGGTTTTGAAGTACTGAAGTGAGATCGGAATCACCCATACAAGTCTCAGATTAACCCTGAATAATGTCTTCATTGGACAGATTCAAATAACCAGAGCAAATTTTTAGTCCAATAAAATAAGATTTGTTATGGTAGCAACTTTGTGAGGTATAATTTATATAATTTAAAATTCATCTGTTTTAGACTTAAATGATTTGGGGGAAATTTGCTGATTTGTGAAACCATCACTTACAGCTCAGTTCTGAACATTTCCATCACCTCAATAAGATATTGTCCTGTTTATAGTTAATTTCTTTTATCATCCCTGCCCTCAGAAAACTACTAATCTGCTTTTGTCACTACAGATTTGCCTTTTCTGGACATTTCATATGAATGGACTCATAGAGTATGTGCTCTTTTGCATCTTACTTTTTTCACTTAGTGTAATGTTTTTAGGTCCATCCATATTGTAGCATATATGAGTGTTTTGTTATTTTCATGATGGAAAGTATTCCATTGTACTCCATCTTCTGTAGGCTACTTCACCTACAAAGGATTTGAATTACCATCCCATAGAAGGCAAGACAGAATTCATGATCTGACCTTAACAGAATGATTACCTGCTAAAACAAATATATCAACATTCTCCAGAGATGTGCAACAGGATTCAGCGTCTAAACAACATAATACTCAAAATGTCTGAGAGATTATCTAAATTGGACATATTAAAATTCATTAAAATGTGACCTATTCTCAATGGTGAAGACAATCAGCAGATGTGAATCTTGAGAAAACACAGTTGTTGGAATTATCAGACAAAGACTAAAGGAAAACACACTTGAGGGTCTGGCTTAGTGGTTCACACCTATAATCCTAACACTTTGGGAGGCCAGGGCAGGAGGATCACCTGAGGCCAGAACTTCGAGACCAGAACTTTAAGGCCAACCTGGGCAACATAGTGAGACCCTTTCTCTGAAAGAAAAAGAAAGAAAGAAAGAAAGAAAGAAAGAAAGAAAGAAAGAGAAAGAAAGGCAAGAAAAGAACAAAAGAAAATGCATTTGAAATAAGTAGATATATAGATGTTCTTAGCAGAGGTGTAGAAAGTTTGAAAAAAGAACAGAATGGAAAATGTAGAACTGACAAACACAACTTTTTAAATAAAATATCTGCCACATGGGCTCAATAGTATACTAGAGATAACAGGAAAGAGCCAGTAAACTAGAAAATAGGTCAGTAAATATTATTCAATCTGAGAAACAATAAGACAAAGAAGATTAGAAGACTGAACAAAATTAACAATCTTCAGGGACTGTGAGACAATATCAAAAAGTCTAACATTCAAGTCATCAGCGTTCCAAAAGAAAAAAAGAAAGAGATTAGTGCAGAAAAAGATATTTTAAGGAATGATAGCTGAAAACTTTTCACATATGGTAAAACATAAATTAACAGATTCAAGAAGGTCAGTGAACCCAAAACAGAATAACTCAGAGAAAACTATGCCCAGATACATCATAATCAAACTACTGAAAATCAAAGATAAATTTAAAGCTCTTAAAAGCAGTCAAGGAAAAACATCATATGTAATATCTGGAACAATGATTTGAGCATCTGTGGATTTCTTCTTAGAAACTATGAAGACCAGTAAACAGAGGGACAACATCTTTAAAGTGGTGAAAGCAAAGAACTGTCAACCCAGAGTTGTATGTCCAGTGAAAATATGCGTCATAATTGAGAACACTGAGAAATATCATTGATTTTTTTTCTTTCTTCTATAGTCCACATTGAATCCATCAGTAAATCCACTCTGGTTTTCCTTCAAAATATATCCCAAATATGAAAACCTCTCATCATCACTGCTTCAACCTCTCTAACCTAAGACACCATCATATCTCTGCTGAACTACTGCAACTGGCTCCAGAGTGCTTTCACATTTGCCCCCTAAAATCTATTCTATATACTGTAAAATGAACAATCCTTTACAAATGCAAATAAGACTATGCCAGTGCCCTATTCAAAGTCCTCCAATGGCTTCCCAGTACATTTATGAAATCCATAGTTCTCTGTTCCATACACACTGGGCTCTGAGGACACTTTCTCTTGTAGTTACCTTTGTTTTCTTACTTCATTCAATTTTCTGCATATGTAATACCTCTTCAGGGAGGACCTCTCTGACCACATGATATAAGGTAGCACCTCCTACCATTCTTTTCCCTTTTATCTTACTTAACCTTTTTGTCATAGCATTTGTCAATAACAAATATAGTTACATTCATTTGTTAAATTAGTTATTTTGTCTCATAAGAACATAAGTTCTATTGAGGGCATGGCCTTTTTCTGTTTTCTTCATTGTTGTACATAACAATCAGTCAATGAATAAATAAATTAAGGCTGACTGCTATGATCTGAATGTTTGTGCCCCTCCCCAATTTATATGTTGAAACCCAATCCCTAATGTGATGGTTTTAAGAGGTGGGGCCTTTAGAAGGTGATTAGGTCATGAAGGAATGAGATTAGTACCCTTACAAAAGAGGTCTGAGGGAGCTTGTTTGCCCCTTCGACCATATAAAAATGCAGTGAGAAGGCACTATCTATGAAGCAGAGTGCAAGTCCTCACTAGACACTAAACCTGCTAATGTCTTGACCTTGGACTTCCCAACCTCCAGAAATGTGAGCGATACATTTCTGTTGTTATTGAATTACCTGGTCTAAAGTATTTTATTATAGTAGCCTGAATGGACTAAGACATTGATCTTTAGTAAGCTTGTCATAGTTTCTATTCCCACTAGCACTGAGTCTTTCTGCTAACATCCTTGTAAACAATGGATATTATGGATGTTTTTCATCTTTGTTAACCTGTAAATTACAAAATGATATCATGATGAAAAACTTTCAGAAGATGGTCAGAATGAATTTTTTTTTCTTTCTTATTGGTAAATGAAATAATGTGCGATTGACGGAATCAAGGATTTGATAAAGCATGGTACTTAGGCTCCTATTACTTGCCTGGCATTGCAAATCCAAAATAGAGGACCTGGTGCTTGCCTTTGAGAAGTGAACAAACTAAATGCTATGTCAATAGTGCACAAATGGTTTGAATAATCTGGGGCTAAATCAAGCAGCAATCATTCTACAAGCATTAGATTAGTAGTTTTCTGGTTGTGCTTGGTTGGCCTGCCTCAGGGGTTCCCAGGCTGTTGGTGAGAAAGAAAGGAGAGGAGAAGTTGGGCTTAGCCAGCAGAACTTTATGGCTCATACTCATTTCAGTGGAGCAGCTTTTCCTTTACCTATATTACATTTTGGGCTTCCTTGATCTTCCCATTATTTCTCTTGAATAAAGAGTGTTACTGATTAAAAATAAACACAAATGTTTAAATGATGAGAGAAGGGCCAAAGAGTATGTGGTGGAATTGTAGAAGAAGGCTTTCATTGAATAAGTAGAAGGAAATTAGATAATGCTTTTTAATATTTATATTGTACTTTATACTCTTCCAAATGCATTTATATATATAATTTAAGCCTTATCATACTCCCATGAAGTAGGCAAGTCAGCTAGCACTACATTCATTTTATAAGTGGGAATTGTGAGTTTATGAGTTGTTCAATATTGCATGACTAGTTAATATAATCTATGACAGAGCCAGAATTCAAGAATCAGAAATCAAGATATTCTAATTCCAGTAGAAGAGTATTAACAAAATGTGGACTCTCTCATAAGTAAGAAAACCTAATTTTTCTCTAAGACTTTGATTCCCTTAAAAGTTTTTATTTAAAAGTTTTCCTCTCAACTATATTTACCTATTATACAAAACTAATCCTTATATTACATTGCTTCTACACTTTAAAATTTCTAGCTTGGAGTTTGTCCCCTCCAATGCCACTAGAAACAGAATAATGTGGGCACATTTTAATGCACTATAATTGATTTTGTTCCTAAAAAATAGTGATGAGTAGATGCTTCTACCAGATTGCAAATAAATGATTTTTAATGATCTTTTATTACAGAATCATAAGGTAACTGATGAGGAAGCAGGATTTAACAGACTGAATCTGGCAGCTTAACGATAATCAGTGTGCCAGACACAATTACTCTGTGCTAGACACATGACACAAATCGTTTCATTTGATTCTTCATAACAACCCTATTTCATGAGATGATTGATAAATCATGAGGTAACTCCCCTCAGCACTATCAGCCCCTCCCTTTCAGATGACATTCCACGTATCAACCTTGAAAAAAAAAATCATGGGCTTTTATCATCAAAAGCACTCAATTTTTAGAAACCTTTGTATTCTTTAATATTACAGTTTAGCTTTTACTACCACTTAATCTTTAAAATTAGATAAGTACAGCTAAGATCTGGAGAGACTTCATCTGACAAATAAGTGAGGTACTTCAAGAAACTATGAATTTAACTGTAGAGTGCAGCTTTTGATGGGATGAAATAAAGATTAATCTACTCCAAAAGACAACTTCTCAGGAATGGAAAGAGGCTTCAGGCTTACAGCCCAATTTTATTGATGCAAGAATGAACTCGAAGCAGATGCAAGAACGCAGGCTTTCTCAGGCCTTGCTGGAATCCTTTCCCTCAGGCAACATGAAGTTAGACTGATTTCATACAGTTAGAATCTGCCCAGTATTCTGCCTCTGCATTCACCAGTCCCCACAGCTGAGACTGCTTTACTCTGCCTCAGATTCTGAGACTAATTCTGCTTTTATGCAAGAGAAATGAAAATAATGACATATGTTAAGTATTTTCTCTGTGCCAGACACATCACCCAAATAATTTCATTTGATTCCTGACCACAACCTCAATTTTTGCCAATGCACAGCACTTAAGACAATAAACTCAATAAATAATTGGTGACTAATTAAACAAGCATGCAAAGTAGTTCTTCATATGTATCTCATTTTATAATTATAGAAATTAATGCTCAGATAGGCTAAATATATTACCCAAGGTTACAGAGGTAATACATTTTTTTCCTCCCTCCTCTTCTTTTTTTCTTGTAAGTTTCAGAAAACTCTCAAAAGTTATACATAAGTGGCAGGCAATGAAACCTAAACATTACAAAAGTATAAGAGTGTTAAAAAGTGAAAGTCTCTTCCTCTGTCTCATTTCCCCTCCAGTCTCCAGAGCTAATAACTGTAAGTAATTTGGTGTGTCCATGTCTTTTTCATTGTATCAAGCAAATTGTATCACTGCTGCTATGGTTCTGGGTTGAACTTTATAACTTCTAGATTCATATAACTGGACTTTGTCTTCACTTTTGTTTCCAAGCTCCCATTCTGTACCCCCAATTTTTCGACTGAGTATTTCTATTATTGTAGCCTCATGTTTCTGCTACTGTCAGCAGGAATATGTTGGTAGTGTTTATAATAAGGATATTACTCTAGCTGAGTTATAAAAAATTAACTTTATTCTATTTAACTTGCCTGTATACACTTAAAGGATGTAACAGACGGTGGACATGTGCTATGCAGCAACAGTTTCATGACTGTGGTAGCAACTGAAAGGGTGAGCATGGCAACAGCATGCACTAAAACTGATAAATGGATTGTAAAGAAAAGCAGTACACAGTCAAATAACCGGTAACTGCTTTTCTCTGTTGTCTGATTTGATGTGGTTCTGGTGATACAACCTCAGTCTTTCTGGGGGCAATCTGTGTTGTTGCAGAAACAGGTAAACCTATCTTAATAGATCTTTAGTTTATCATCAGATTTCTTGTTTTATTGTGTCTGGCAGTAGTTTATCTCTTAAAAGGGATCTGTAGCAATTCCATTTCCAGAAAATTGCTCCCCAACATGCTCTTTACTCAGTCCATTCAACTGTTTCTTTAGTAAGTCAGTTCTAAGGATCAGCCACCACTACTCTGTGACCACAATATTTCTTTCTTCATTTTCTTTTATTACCTACTGAACTCTCTCCTTTTGCCCCCCTCCGCACCAAATAATCTTCAGCTTTTTTAGCTTTCCTGATGAATTTTTCATTTAGTTCTCTTTACTGGCTTACCTACCCATCTTGTGATCCATATTTCCTTATTAACTCAAACAATCCCTTATTTCTTTGATTTTTTGTTAAGTCTGCAAAGCCCATTTTCAATCCAGGAAGGAAACTTCTTATCATTTTACTCCTCTGATTTTACTCCTAGGCCATGAAATATTCCTGAGTAAAGTCACAAATCATGATCAAATTTATGATGAATTTGGCTGTTGGCCTTCAGATGGATTTTGTACCTTGCTTACCAGTTATTTTATCAATTCTTAGCTTTTCCTGATAATTCTCTATAAGATGCCTACATTTTATACAATCTCTAGTATGTCAGCTTTAAATGTGGTTATTTAATTCTTCGAGTAAGATTGAAGCCATCGAATATGGGCTCTTTGACCTTCCCCGGTTTCCCTTTAAGTAGATGTTTATTGCCAATCCATCCTCTCCATCAATATCTAATCATCTAACATCCTGTTTTTGTCCTGAAAGAGATACTTTTTCAAGACAGTTGTCTCCTGTTCTTGTCCTTTTCACATTCCTCTGGACCCTGCTGCATCAATGATCCCCTCTCTGCCGCCAATCTCTCTTTAGTTCCTACGAATAAAATCAGCTTCCCTCAGAATCCTCCACAATCTTCCCTGAAATCGGGTATCGGAAAAATTGACATTTAATTTTCCTCCCATACCCTTTACTGCCAATATTTTAGACTACACTTTCAGTTTTCATTCCTTACTGCTTGTTTGTACTTCTTAAAATACACCTTCTGGTTTCACAACATGACTGAATTTTTTTCTTCAAAGCTCCAATCACTTCTGATAATAGTTTTATATCGTGATTTTTTTCCAATTGTCATCCTCTTAGCCCTCTTTAAGGCATAGACTCTGTTGACTACCATATCCTTCTTAAAATTCTTTTGTCTTTATATTGAGGATTTTTTCTATTATGGACTTCCTCCTACCTTTAAATGCCCTCGCACATTAACTTCTGCTATATACTGTAAGGTTTTGCATGGAGAATTGAAAGCATGTATCCACACTTAGATTTATTCAAAATAGTAAAACCCTGAAATCAACTCAAGTGTCCTTCAATGAGTAAATGGATAAACAAATTGTGGTACAGCCAGAATATGGAAAACTACTTGAGAATAAATATGAACAAACTACTGATAACAAACAAAAAACCCTGGATGCTTATCAAAAGCATTATGCAAAGTGAAAGAAGCCAGACATCGATTGCATATAGTATTGTTCAATTTATACAACATTCATGAAAGGCAAAACTACAGTGACAGAAAGATTAGTGGTTGCCAAGATCTGAGTTTGGGAAAGGTATTGACTCCAAGGAATAAAATGGAATGCTATAGAGTGATAGAAATGTTCTGTATAATGATCATGATGGTGGCGGTTAAGTGACTGATTTAATTTGTATACAAATTATAAATATAAAAAATCAGAACTAGTGCAACAATTTTTATATCTTTATATGTTTCCCAAATAAATCGATTTTTATGGACATTTTCTTTTTCAAAATATTCCATTATAGTCCCAAGTACATTATAAATGTATTTTTGGCGAACCCAGTAAAGTTAGTTAAAGAGAACGTACTCTGCAAGTACTCAATTTGTTGATACCATTATTTTGAGGAGAGTCTGAGACTTGAGAAGCAACATACAGTAGTTGCTTAATGCTTATTTTTAGAGAAACCTAAATTCAAATTATTTTTATTTTTAGAGAAACCTAAGTTCAAATTATTGCTCTATATCCCAGCATGGTGGTATGTGCCCATAATTCCAGCTATTTGGGAGGTGGAGGTGAGAGATCATGTGAGCCCAGGAAGTCAAGGCTGCAGAGAGCTATGATTGTGCCACAGCACTCCAGCCTGGGCAACAGAGTGA
>CAUYQG010107430.1:0-14687 GCA_963574415.1 Tarsius wallacei
AAGGTCAAAGAACACTCCTCAGGCCACCTCAAAGTGGATGGATGGCCATTATCACACACATTCAATAACTGCCTCCCTGCCTGCAGAACTGCTGACTTTCTGGAGGGGCCAAGGAGGGAAAGGATCAGTGACCAGCACTGAGAGCTTTCCCCAGGAAAAGCTTCACATAGGAGCCCAAGAAAGCCAACTGAGGAAGCAGCTGCTGGGGGAACGCTTCGGGTATCTCAGCTTCCACTCTGTCAGTGACCGGCCACATGCTGTGGGGCGCATTCTCGGCTTCTCTTCGCCTCAGTGTTGCTCATTTGCAGAATATAGATAAGGTTCATTCATTCAGGAATTACATACCAAGGGCTTACTACGAACCAGCACTGGCAAGAGTCACGAACAGAATCTGGCCTCTGCCCTCACTGGGGCCTTTCTTCTTGAGGGGGCTTGGAGCCCTGAGGAAAGCAGAGCAGAGTCGAGGAGGACCTGGAGCAGAGTAGGGAGGGGGACTGGGAGTTTTAAGTAAGGTGGTCAGGGAAGGCCTCAGCTAGAGACAGCGAGGAAGGGGCTGCAGAGAGAGCAGACCATGCATTTTAGGCAGGGGGCAGCCAGGGCATGGATTTTAGTCTGAGTAAGCAAGAAAGCCATTTTGTAGGTTTTGATCACAGGACTGATCAAAACTCAGTGCTCTGCCCTGGTTAATCCCGACTATTTTAAAACAACAGAAAAGACGAAGGTATCTGGTGAGGGCCTCGCTTTCCGGCTTATAGACAGCACCTTCTTGCTGTGTCCTCACAGGGTGGAAGGGGTGAGGGAGCTCTCTGAGGCCTCCTTTATAAGGGCACTAATCCCATTCTTTAGACTCCGCCCCCACGGCCCAATCACATCCCAAAGCTCCAGACTCCTAACACCAACGCCTTGGGGGTTAGGATTTGCAACATACGACTTTTGCGGGTATACAATCATTCAGACCATACCATCTCCGATCTAGTTTTTAAGAGGAGTATTTGTTTTAAATATGCTTCCAGTCTAGACTTTGAGGCTAAATAAATGCCTTGCAGGAGAGGTCACCTAAGTGACAATGACAAGAGGGACTGATACTTTACAAGAGGTTGTCTGAGTCAGGAGCACAGTGTGGCTGAGTTTCTGTGGTGAGGCACGTCACAGGACATGCTGCCTGATGGCCCCCACAATTAGCCCTCACAAAGATAAACACCAGAAATAAATCTATTTGTCTAGAATTAATTATAGCTACCGAAAGGCCAGGAGTCCTGCCCCTGCCCCAGCTGGGTCCATGGAAGGGCCACGCACAAGCAGTTGCTCATAGAAACCAGAAGCGCTTTCTCAAGCAGGTGTTCCAGAGAGTCTACAGGAAGGCAGCTGTACCTACAACAACCAGGGTCGGCTCCGGAAGGCCAAATGCACACATCCCCTGAGATGAAGCAGGGCAGAGGCTGGCAGGCACTAAGGCGAGGAGGACCCTGGCATCAACAGCTCTGTGTGCCCATACCAGGCCCCAAACGTAGCTTCCTAATATGTGCACAACAGGGACAAGGCAGTCATGAGAGCACTGCCTTCTCATACATGTGTACCAGGAGCAGGGTAAAGAAAGCAGACAACACTCCCTGTTTCCTCGGCAGAAGAAGACCGGAAAGGTTGTGACCCGCACTCTATTCCTCGGCTCTGCAGAAGGTGAGTAAAGGCAGGAGGTGACGCTTCTCCAGGATGCCTTGCCCAAGCTGTGCCTCTACCAAGGGGCCACATGCACAGTGGGGACCAATAGGCTGGGCCCAGTCAAGACTAGAACTCAGCACGGACGGTATCAGAAACACACATAACCCACCATCTGAGGACAGAGATGTATGACCTATCACCTCATCTATAAGTAAGGAGGCAGAAAAGCCTGTGACAAGCCCCAACACCCTTTCACAACAAAAACACTCAACAGACAAGGAATAGGAAGAAATGTCATCAACCCAACAAAGGGGCAGCATCCATGAAAACCTCAGCTAACAAAGTCAGAGATGCTCACTGATGGATGCTCAGTGATGGGAGACTGATGCTTCTGCCTAAAATCAGGAGCAAGACAAGGATGTGTACTCTTGCAACTTCTACTCAACAAAGCACTGGAAGTTCCAGCCAGGGCAACTGACACGCAAGAAAATAAGTAAAAGGCACCTAGATTGAAGAGGAGGGAGTAAAATCACCTTTAACAGCAGATGACATGATGTTACATAGAGACAACCCTTAAGAATCAACAAAAAAAATGACTAGAGCTTGTAAATGACATCTGTAAAGCTGAAGGATACAAAATCAACATATAAAAATCAACTGTTTGGTCAGGCACCTGTAAACCCAGCACTTTGGGGGGGTCGAGGTGGGATGATCAATAGAGACTAAGAAGTCGAGACCAGCCTGGGTAACACAGTGAGACCCTGTCTTTACTAAAAAATATAAAAATTAGCCAGGCGTGGTGGCATGCGCCTGTCATCCCAGCTGCTCGGGAGGCTGAGGCAGAAGGATCACCTGAGCCCAGGAAGTTGAGGCTGTGGTGAACTGTGGTGATGCCACTACTATACTCCAGCCTGGGTGACAAAGTGAGATTCTGACAAAAAAAGAAAACCACCAAACTACTACTGCTCCTTTCAAATTATTACTGCTCACTGGATTGCCTGAGTTCAGGGGTTCGAGACCCTCCTGAGCAACTTGGTGAGACCTCATCTCTACAATAAATCAAGAAATTAGCTGGGCAGGGTGGCATATGCCTGTGGTTCCAGCTACTTGGAAGGCTGAGGCGGGAGGATTGCCTGAGCCCAGCAGGTGGAGGCCGCAGTGTCTGTGAGTGTGCCACTGCACTTTAGCCTAAGCAACATAGTGACACTCCAATTCAAAAAGAAACAAAAGATTACTGCTCACTGACAACACATCTCACTCAAGAGCTCTGATGGAGATATATAAGGAAATTAATGCTATTTTCATGCCTGCTAACACAACATCCTTTCTTAGACAATAACAGACGGCAATACTTTCAGGATCTCAAGGCAGGCAAATTATTTCTTATATAGAATTAACCATAAAAAGCAAAGTTTTAATGTAGACGGTTGCCCTACATTAAAATAGAGAACTTTTGATAATCAGAAAATGGCATTAGGGGCCATTGCCTTGCTAGACCCTGGTGTGGCCATGTGCTCTTTGAGCTATGGCTGTTGCCAGGCTTCCTGGCTTTGGCCCCTTCCCCCCTCCCTCACCTTGGGGAGGTGAATCTTTTCTCTCCCTTCTCTTTCCCTCTCTAATCTACTTTTAAATAAAAGTTCTTTCTTTGGAAAAAAAAAAAAAAGAAAATGGCATTAGGACCAGGCGTGGAGGCTCATGCCTATAATCCTAGTACTTTGGGCAGCTGAGGCAGGCAGATTGCTTGAGCCCAAGTGTTCGAGACCAGAATGGGCAACATAATGAGACCTCATCTCTACAAAAAATAAAA
This sequence comes from Tarsius wallacei, assembly GCA_963574415.1. Classification (NCBI taxonomy): domain Eukaryota; kingdom Metazoa; phylum Chordata; class Mammalia; order Primates; family Tarsiidae; genus Tarsius; species Tarsius wallacei. The sequence continues at coordinate 3,467 of CAUYQG010107430.1, forward strand.
AAATTTGCCGGTTGTGGTGGCACATGCCTGCAGTCCCAGCTACTTGGGAGGCTGAGGTAGAAGGATCACCAGAGTCCAAGAGGTCGAGATCAACACGCCATGAGCCGTGATCATCATGATATCATGATCATGCCATTGCATTCTAACCTGGGTGACAGAGTAAGATTCCAATAAAAAAAAAAAATTTACAGAGCTGGAAAAAATCTTAGGGACCATCAACTCGAACCACTCTTTTTTATAGACAAAGGACCATAACCCATAGAACCAAGATCACATAGCCAATTAGAAGTTGGCTCTTGGGGCTGAACTCAGAGGTTTAGTCAACAATGGAAGAACATACTGTACTGTATTTCATCATTTGATCACACGTATACTATTATTTGGTTGCTTTGAGAGGAAGTATAGTGTGATGCTTTTGGGTGTTGGAAAGTCCTGGGTTTGATCTGCCTCCTATCATCTTGGGTTTGTAATTTATCATCTGCTAAAAGGAGATAATAATGGTCTCTGCACTGTGAGGGTTAGTTGTGAGGATTAAATCAGATAACATATCTATTGCACTCAGCAAAGCACTTGGTACTTCCTAACAAGTACTACTACTCGGCCTGGCATGGTGGCTCAAGCCTGTAATTCCAGTACTTTGGGAGGCCAAGGCGAGAGAACTGCCTGAGTCCAGGGGCTTGAAACCAGCCTGGGCAACTTGGTGAGATCTCATCTCTACGATAAATCAAAAATTAACTGGGCATGGTGGCGCACACCTGTATTTCCAGCTCCTTAGGCTGAGGCAAAAGTATTGCCTGAGCCCAGCAGGTCGAGGCTGCATTGGCCGTGAGCGTGCCACTCCACTCCAGCCTGGGCAGCAGAGTGAGACTCCAAGTAAAAAAAAAAAAGAAAATTACTACTACTGCCACTGGCACCACTGCCTATTACCATCATATTTGGATCATGAGGACACCAAGTTTTAGACGCAAAGAACAGAAACTATGCGGTCTACTCTCTATTTTTATAGATACATTTTTAGAGATGGGGTCTCACTCTGTTGCCCAGGCTGGAATGCACTGGAGCAATCAAAGCTCACTGCAGCCTCGAATTCCTAGGCTCAAGTGATCCTCCCACCTCAGCCTTCCAAGTAGCTACAACTATAGGCACGTGTCAGCACTCCCAGCTAATTTTTTTTTTTTTTTGTAGAGACAGGGTCTTGCTATGTTGCCCAGACTGGTCTCAAACTCCTGGGTTCAAGTGATCTTTGCACTTTATAGCTCCCAAAGCTCTTGGATTACAGGTATGAGCCATTGCACCTGGCCCAATCGACTCTTCGTAAACGCCCCCTGAACTCATCCAGACTCAGGAACCCTAAACAAAGGAAACGGAAAGTAAGACTATTGCCTGGTTAGCCCTTTCTCTATCTCCAGCCTAGGCTCTCCTGGGAGGGAAACCGCATTCATGAGTGGCCTGTTCCCTTCTCTTATATACACTGGTTGTTTTCTCCCAGTTACCTGCTTTCCCGTCCACAGTGGAAAGGGCTTCAGGATGGCAGGAGGAAGGAGCTTCACGCGCCCCATTTTGTCTGTGAGTCCGCGGTACACCAGCTCCATGTACTGTTCCCGGGTGAAGAAGCAACCCCGAGTAGTCATGCTTACACCTGAAACCATGTGATCCTGGATCAGACCCGCCAATGGCTGGCCATCCTACAAACCAAAAAAAGACAAGAAAAGAAAAGAACCAAAGTAAACTTTAAGTCAAACTCAAATTCCTAGTCATCTGCTTGAAGCCGCTTCTAGCAACAGTCCAACAAATATCCCTGCCTTGTCCTGCCATGTCCTTACCATGCCCTTGCCTAGGAGACAACAGCCTCCCAGGGCACGTGACCGGGGCTTACCATGGGCTCATGCTTCTGCCATTTGCCCACTGTCCTGTGTCAAAGCTGCTTCAAACACCAGTTCCCCAAGCCGCCTCTGCTTAATCCCATCTGGTTCTAGTTACTCCAGCATATTTTTGGCATTTATGCACAAATTTGGTCTGGCTGCTGTTAGCTGTGATCTTGTTTTTATACTTCGGTTTTATGCTTTAGCATTTTTCACACATTTCTGGCCTGGTTCTCCTATAAATCAGTCATCCGTTCAACAAATATTTATCGAGAGCCTCCTGTATGCCTAGGCACTGAGCAGATTTCAGCCAACTCCCGTGGGCCAAACAAGCACAATCCTTTATGATGAGACAGAACTAGAGAGTAAACAAATAAACACATTATCACAAGGTGTTTTAAGTGCTATGGAGGAAAATCACAGAATGGGTCAAATATGGATTTGGGGTAGAGGCGGGGTTTAGAAATGATCTCCCCGAGGGGCAGTATTACAGCTGAGGCTTGAGGGTGGAGTCAGACCGTACAGGGAGGAGGGAGATCCGGCATGGGTCCCTCAGGGGGCTGTGAGAGGGCTTTGATGCACACAGACTGCAGAGAAGAATGTCCATTTGATAGTCTTTTCAAAATGTAGCACATGGTTGGTTTGTGGTGGGTCCTTAACAGAGTCTGTTATTTACCAGATGCCAAAACAAGGGCTTTTATAAAAATCCCAAGATTGGGTGAGTACATTCACTTCTTCTGACACTCTCACAGCCATTCGGATATCCAGTCTCCTGAACCTTATTTGTCAAGTCTGTGTTCATGGCAACATAAGGCACACGAAAATAAAAATAGCTGTGCTCACTGATGTTCTTTAAGATGTAGTTTTTGCAAAATTTTTCAATGTTTACAGGAATTTGAGTAAAACCTGTGCCTTGGATCTAAAGATGATTATCATTTGATTACTAGTTAAATACCAGTTAATAGTAAAGCCATGTTTCATAACTAAGACTAAAGGAACTCACAAAGGCAGACAGGGAGAAGGGCCAGGAACTTAGCCACATTTACTAATTCAAAGGCGAAAGAGGCTTCTTGTCAAATGGCCTAAACACTGCAGTGACAGGCTCTATGTAAGATAATTATTACAGATGAGCTGAAAGGTGGCACAGATGTAAGGCAAGATCAGAGGAGCAAACAGCCCTTCTTACAAAGCCTTTGACTTACCAATAATATAAATAAAAAATTATTCTCTACATCTTGTTTCACAGATGGTCTTATTTTGCTTAGGGGAAAAAACCCAAACCAGTATTATGCATCTGACTCATCTCACAGACGCTGGGTTGGGGGTAAATACATATTTTTCCTTTTGTTTCCTTCCTTAAAGAACATAATTACAAGTCATATGATATATTCAGTGCCTTTTCCTCTCTGTCCAGAATTTTCCATGGCTAGAAAATTACTTTAATGGCTAAACTGCTTTCAATGCAATAATCAGAAATTCTAGGGAGGAATGCTGATTAAAACAATTACTAAAAGTCTATTTATGTTCCTGAATTTCCTAAATCCTGCTTAGAATCAGAGAGAACATCTCTGAATCAAAATCCCAGAAAATTGACAGTTACACTATTCTGCTTAATAGCACTGCATAATGATAACACAATGTCGTTGGTAACAATGCTTTGAAAATAGGGTATTCAGTGACTGGAATTTTATAGCAGACTAAGTAAAAGTCAGGAAACTGTCTCAAGTCTTGTTTAAAAAGCAAGGGCCTTCCAACAAACAGAAGAAGAACGCTGAATCCAACAGAAACATATACATGAAAATTTAACTGTTTTCTTGGGAAAGAAACAGCTAGAGTTCCATTCAACTCCTATTTTAAGTAAAAAGACAACACAGAACTCTACTAAGTATATAAAACTAACTTTCAAATGTACTTTGGTCTGGTACTATCGTTAGTTAAGGAAGAGAACCTGGAAATAGAAAAGAAATGGAATAATGAACAAAAAGAAATGGAAACAAAGGGAAATAATAATAATAATAAAAATAATAAAATAACCCCCCAGAATTGGACCTCCTAGCTCAACCAAACCAGTTCTTGTCCTCTTAGGACTCTATCAGTAAAGATAGGCTGCATTTTTCTGTTATTAATACTTTTATTTTATTAATATGTCAGCAAACATGAGGATTCCACTTCTTGGAATTCACACGAAGGACTAAATAAAATTTATCAGGAATCAAAAGGTCTACCTCTCTCTGATAAAACAAATCGATTGAAAGTGCAGTGAAGCCGCAAGCCACCCCTCACACATTTTTTTACATCTTAAGAAAATAATATCGTGATGCAAGCTTATTTACCTGTATTTCTCCTGCTTCCCTGAAGTGTAAGCCCAACCCAAACTCACAGGTATATGAGCATGTGACGAGGCCCATTGGATTTAAATAAGCCAGCCCATTGCAGGACATAAGGCAAGCATGAAGCCGCCTATGGCTCTGTATCTTATTCAATCAAAATCAAGTACATAACATTCAAGTTCACGGGTCTGATGACATCAGAGCACCTCAACCCCCACGTGGCTAATGCCCACAGGTCACTCTGCCAGCAAAAAGCCATCTTCTGCTCCCTGGTGGTGTCCCCTCTGGTGAAAATGACTCAGCCTCTAGAGTCAGAGAACTGGCACAGTCCTGGAAGTCACTTCCTTCCACGTTCCTTCCATCAGTCCCAGCACTGCCTGTCAAGGGGGGCTAAGGAGCACACGCAACTGAGCACACTGGCCTGGGAGTCCAAAGGTGCCGGATTCAAGTCTTGCCCTCGCTGCTGGCTGACAAATTACTCATGCGGTGTTTCCTCATCTGAAAATCATTCCTACCTCCTGAGGCTGTTGGAGGACTCAAGAAGGAATGTTTGCAAACTGCTCACCACAGTGCCTAGGGCCCAGGCCCACTCAAGAACACTACAGCTACGACTGCTATTACTTATACGAAAAGCCAATTTTCAAATGAGCAAACTTATTTTTTCTAATTCCAAGCAATCTGAGTGAGCCCTTCACCCCTTCGTCCCACATTTAGTCTCTGTTAATCCACAACCTGCAAGGGTGTGCAGAGACAGGAAAGGTCCACTCAAACAGCTGGGACCCACATGAAGCCACAGTGGTGCATCTGGTGGGAAAAGGGGATGGAACACTGGGTTCCTGGTCACCCGCCTGATTCCCCGGGTGGCAGATGGCTGATGGGGAAGAGCCATCACTGGGCTGTTCTGATCAGCCCCTGGGGCTGCCTAGGCATAGAGTTCTCCAACGTGGCAGCACAAACCCTAGGAAGACGCGGGAGCACCCTGTCTTTCCTCCTGCTTCTCAGCTGGGTGTCCAAGGGCAGGCTACACGAATTCTTCATAGCACCTACCTCTAAAAACTATGGGGAGAGTGAGACCAGAAGGCTCCGAAGTGCTTTGCCCCGTGTCTGGCACTAAAGAAGCTTGGTAAATGGTAGCTATCACATCATATTATTATCACTACTAGTTCTTTCATACTCTACCAAAATCCAAATGAGTGATGTGTCACTGTAAGCAAAGTGATACACATGGCTTGCAATTTAAAAGGCTTCAGACCTCTGGATGGTGAGAGGTAAGCGGGGACTTGGACGTCCTCTGTCCTTTTTCCGGCAGCCTGCCTGTCTCCCTGCTCTGTCCTTCCCATGAGTACATGCTGACTTGGTCCCCGGCCACTCCTGGCCCTGAGTCAGCTGGCCAGGAGAGGGGGAGGAAGTTACATCCTTCCCATGTGTCCCTCTGGACAGCCGTGACCACATGGGCTGCCCCTGAGGACCGACCTCGGAAAGAGCAGGAAGGGATTCAAAGAGAAGAGAACGCTGGGGGATCTCATCTGGGCCCTTGGGGTTAGGCTGCCTCTTCAAAGTCATGCGTGTCAGAACACAAAGGATCAAAGCCATCTGTGGACCATGAGAACCATTGCAGTTGGGACGCTAATGTTTGCCAGGGCCACTGAGTTGTGGAATGCAAACCTACATCTGGAAGACAACACCTATTATCCAGCTACTAAGTTTGCCTTTCTGGGATGGCCCTCACAATTTCTCTCCTGGCTTACATTTTAAGATGCAGCAAGACAGAAATGCTTCCTAGTCTCTAGGCAACTAGAGGGCAATGTGCTCCTGCCCCGGCGGTGCCTACTGACCCCAGGAGCTGGCAAAGGCCCAGGTTCAAAGTGCCAAGTCCCTCCGGCAAGGACTATGAAACGGCCTCAAGGCCAGACCTACCTTGGGAACAAGATACTGCTGGTCGGTGCAGGCCAGGACATAGGCCTCGGCCCGACCCAGCTCGCTCTGTGGGAAGTGGGCGTTCATTTCATCTCCATCAAAGTCGGCGTTATAGGCCTTGCAGTTGGCATAGTGGAGACGTAGGACTTTCTCTTCGGGCAGGATGCGGGCATGGTGGGCCTGGATGGAGGGTCTATGCAGGGTGGGCTGTCGGTTCAGAAGGAGAATGTCTCCATTCTTTACATGCCGGCATACCTAGGGCAGAGGGGAGGACAGGTGAGTGATCGGCGGGAACTTTGGCATCACCACTGTGCCTTCCAAGGGCTTACCTCGGCTTGGCCTGAGAGTGGCTTGTCTGCCTCAAGTTCGAGTCAACTAAATGCAAGCGGAATTTTTAGTCTAGAGAAAAACCCTAGAAATCTCTGAGGAACGCTCCAAGACCCTCTCTCTGGTCATGGCCCTGGCCCTGCACAGCCCTGATCCTGGCTCTGGGCCTAGAGGTACAAAGAATAGACAAGGCCATGGCCCAGCAACCTCTGTCTTCTTCAGAGATGCTCAGCCTTACCTGGATTCCTCTGAGAATCCATCTGAAGAAAGAAATGAATATGACTTCTGAAGACTGCATATAACCATAAAACTCCTGGGTTTGAAAGGACTTGGCAGACTTCTCAAATCCCTCCCAAGGTCATACGAGTGCATTATTCTAAACAGAACATCCACGTTTGAAAAATAATTTGCCAAATTTCACGCAGCACAGCCAGAGTTGGAACACAGGGTTCTTGGTCCTTAGTTCAATGTCCTCAGAAAACATTTCATTGCACTTAAAAAAGTAAAACGTGTTAGGCTGGGTGTGGCGGCTCTTGCCTGTAATCCCAGTGCTTTGGGAGGATTGCAAGAGGCTGGGAGGTCAAGACAAGCCTGGGCAACACAACAAGACTCTATCTCTACAGAAACTGAGAGAAAAAATAAGCTGGACATGGTGGCGCACACCTGTAGTCCCAAATACTCAGGAGGCTGAGGACTCCTCTTGAGTCCAGGATTTCAAGACTACAGTGAGCCATGACCGCACCACTGCACTCCAGCCTGGGCAACAGAGGGAGACTCTGTCTCTAAAAAAATAAAATAAAATAAAGAAGTGTAAAATGTCAGTCTTTTAGAAAAAGACTTTGAAGGTAGCTATTAGAACATTTAAAACACATTTTCCTTGGCCCTTCAAAATATAGCATCAGCATACACACATATATATGAATATGTATGTCTATGCAGCAGTGTTTACAATAGCAAAAAACTCGAAATAACCTGACTGCCCCACAGAAGAGGCAATAAATCAGTGTAATGCAATGATGAAAAAGGTTAGGTTATATACAGTCAAGGTCTTAAGTGATGGCGATGATATATTACAGCGACAACAACAAAAATCCAGGAGGCATATAAGGTGATGAGATGAAGTCATTTAAAAACCAACCCAGAGGCAAGAGGACTGCCTGGGCCCAGGAGTTAGAGACCAGCCTGGGCGACTTGGTGAGACCCTGTCTCTACAATAAATAAAAAAATTAGCCAGATGTGGTAGTGTGCGACTGCAGTTCTGGCTACTTGGAAGGCTGAGGCGGAAGGATTGCCTGAGCCCAGCAGGTCGACACTGGAATGGCTGTGAGCATGCCACTGCACTCCGTCCTGAGCAACAGAATGAGACTTTGACAAAAAAACAACAAAAAACAACAACAAAAAACAACCAACCCAGCTTCTGTCGTGTGTGTGTCTATATGGGAACGGGGTACTTGGATCCTCACTAAGCTGCTACTATGGTCTCCTTGGGGATAGTAAGGCATATGGCATAGATTAACACCTTTACTTCTATGTATCTTAATATTATTAACCTTACTATAAACACGCATTATGTCTGTAAAATTTTTTTAAAAGATTTTCAATTATTTTTAAAGACAGCAAGAAAAATTGCACAAGTGATATGCTCATTGTGAGGGGAAAAAACAGAAAGTACAGACAAATTTGAAGAGGAAAAAAACAAGTAATTTTGTCCCTCAAAGATAACCACTGCTTATACTTTTTTCCCCATACAAAGCTGACTTTTCTATACAACTCATTAAGCCTCTTAACGGTAAAAAGACCAACTCTACTTTCTAAATACTGAACACAAATTACATCTTAAAAGACAAACCCAAACATTTTGAAGACACCCCGCTCTGGCAGACCAGAGAAATTATGGCGACTTGAAGATGCCTCCCCCACCCCAAATCTCCTCCAAGTCACAGCAGAGAACAGGCTGGGAGAACATCAGATGACTGCAAATCTCATTTCTTCTTAGAGTATCCTCATACAGGAAGTTGAATCAAAAGATGGCTGATAAGAGAGGCTAGAAGTTAGTAAGAGATGCTCCCCACTTTCTCACTTCTGTTCAGCTAGGTTCAAAGTTTTCTCCAGTTCAGGGAAGCAGGGGTAAGGCCCACAAGTGCTAAAAAGCAGTCCTAAAAGTACCTAGCATGGAATCCGTCTTTTTGCTCTTCAAGGAATCCAAACCTTCCCCTCCCTAACCCCAAGTCCCATGTTTCCAAGGAGACCTGAACTCTGAGTGTTCCCATGAGCATCTGCCCAGGGCACTGGCTAGCTGTCTGACTGCGTCATGCAGCCTGTGGTCTTCTTTCTTTAGCCTCCCAAGGGAGAAACTGCCCAGACCTGTGGCCCAGGCCCAAAGAACCAGGCGGGGCTCAGGGTCTGAGTTCTGCAAATTCGAGACATCCTTTAGCGTAAGCAAACTTGCCACAGCTGGGAAGGCACACGGGCCAGCCTGGTAGGCACTGGCCAACCCAAACAGAAGTCCTGGAATACTGAGTGCTCCCCTTGCCAACCCAAACCCAAGGCCCTTCCTTTCTCTTGTCTCTAAATAAATACTGCAGTGAAAATGAGCGTGCCCCATGGCCCGGGTCAGAGTTTTCAGAGGCAGGCTTGGAGCCAGAGGCCTGCTTCTGGCAGACAGCTGGGCAGGGAGATGAGACGAGCCTCAGCCATCTTGGCCACTTCCTCTTTTGTTTACAAGGCCCAGGGGAGGGGCAGAGATTCCGCACCTCACAGGGGAAGCAGATCCTTTCAGCCATTCTTGCCCCGTCTTCCCTAACCTGAGGGTCACCCATACCTGGACCTCTCCTTCCCCATCACCTACCCAAGCCCTCAGCCCAGTCCTGACCTATCTGCAATGCTTCAGCCAAAGCCTTTAAAAGGACATAAATTATAAGCACAAGCGCATTCTACCCTATGGAGAAGCACCCTATATACTAACAGTACTGAGGTTTTGGGAAGTAAGTCAATCCTCCTTAGCCTCTGGGGCCATTCTTTTCCATGAAGTCCCTTCCAGTCCCTGCCGCTGGGCCACGTCCAAGGGGGCCCTCACATCTTGGGGCCTCGGGAACCACACCCTGGATCTGTGCATGCCACAAGGCTCTCCTGAGAGCTGCCTACAAGCTGGGTGTGGGGGGAAAACGGTGAGCAGAGCACTGAACTCAGGGGATTTAGGAACTCAAGGGCGGGACATGGGTGCACATGCAGTGACAACACAATGCAGTAAGCTACCCCGGGTGGAGGGGACAGCGTGGACACTGGGGGTGGCAAAAACACACTGGGCACCTAGCACAGCAGTGGGTAATATATTTATATGCTCATTTTCTGGCTGTCCCTACCAGGCTCTAGGGTGGCAGGGATCCCATCCACAGGGACTGGCAAAGCGCTGGCATGTGGCAGGCTCAGCATGACCGGACCCCTCACTGCTCTCTCCTCTTTCGATTTTCACTCATCATTTCCTACCGTGAGACTGTTGTACATATTTGACTTGAGTTAATAGGAAGATTAGTTCCTATCTGTCTGGTTTCACCCAAAGTTAGGTGAAATACACCTTGATTTCTTTTGCATCCTTCACCCGGATCCTAGTAAGACGCTAGGCACTTAAGAAAAGTAGGGCAAGTCCGTGAACCTGAATACAAACCTTACTTCAAGCACCAGAAGAGAGCAAAACAGAACTGGGCACGGTGGCTCATGCCTGTACTCCCAGTGCTTTGCGAGGCCAAGGTGGGAGGACTGCTTGAGCCCAGGAGTTCGAGACCAGCCTGGGCAACACAGGAAGATCTCATCTCTACTAAATAATAAAAAAATCAGCCAGGTGTGGTAGTGTGGGACTGTAGTCCCAGCTACTAGGGAGGCTGAGGCAGAAGGATTTCCTGAGCTCAAGAGGTAAGGCTGTGGTGAGTCATAACTGTGCCACTACACTCCAGCCTTGGTGACAGAGTGAGAGAACCTGTCTCAAAACAAACAAAACAAAACAAACAAACAAACAAACAAAAAACTAGGCAACTTAATCTGTGGCCTGCATGTGTTCCTGGTCACCAATACAGAAACAGGTGGCGTGTCACTGCTCTATCTCGGAGAGCCAGGAGATAAGAGGAAGCGAGAGGACCCATGGTGAAGAATGATGGGCACCAGTGGCCATCACGACAAGGCCAAGAGCACACACCTCCTTTTTCTCTCTGTTCCTCCAATGTCTCTTCAAGGCTGATGGAAACTTTGCAGAGCTGAGCCCAGTGCTAAAAAGTTTTCCAGGCACAGGGTACAGACAGGCAGAGGGTGAACAGAGGCCTTCCACTGTGCAGATGGGTTAGGAAAGCCCAGTCAGTCACCTCTGGACTCCAGGGAGTCACCTGTGAGCAACACCCAAATCGAATCCACTTCCCACCAATAACTTGTTTTTTTTTTAAGTTGGAGTCTCACGCCATCGCCCATGCTGGAGTACAATGGCACGCTCATTGCCACGCCAGCGTTGATTTGCTAGCCTCCGGCAATCCTTCTGCCTCAGCCTTCCAAGTTGCTGGAATTACAGACGTGCGCTACCATGCCTGGCTAATTTTTGATTTATTGTAGAGACAAAGTCTGGCTAAGTTGTCCAGGCTGGTCTCGAACCCGCGGGCTCAGGGAATCCACTCACCTCAGCCTCCCAAAGCGCGGGATTACAGGCTGAGCCACCGAGCCCGGCTCAATTATTATTTTTTTTTTCAAAAATAGTCCACATAAAATGAGAGGTTATATGAGTCTTCACGTTTCATATAAAATATA
>CAUYQG010107431.1:0-10093 GCA_963574415.1 Tarsius wallacei
CAAAAAACTAAGTATCACATGTTCTCACTCATATAGTAGACCTTGATCATCCAACGTATTACCACAAGAAAATGTCTGACTGTGGTGGGAAACTGGGGGCGGGGGGGAGGGTGAGGGGGATGGGATTAATGGTGGTGGGTAGCTAACTGAGGATGGGGAGACACCTCTTATCAACAAGGGTACCTGAACGAAATATTTTTGTATGCCTAACCCCTAACTGTACCCCACAATAACATAATAAAATAAAATAAAAAAATTAAAAAAAAAAAAAAAAAAAAAAAAGGACTTGGTTTTCCTACATAATTTAATAGCTTCAAAAGACAAATTGGAATTAGTAAGAGAGATAACAGTATCTTTGTAAAGAAATAAAACATTGTGATAATTATAATTCCTTAAAATTTTAAGAAGGGTGGTTTGTGGATACAGTTGTGTCCTAGGCAATTATAATCCTAATACATTGATCATAGCTGCATTTTAGTGTCCTTAAAATTCTTAATTTCAGTTGCCTTCATTTAAAAAAAAAAAAAAACAAACCACCATTACCATCAATTCCACATATAGAGCTGGTCCAGGGAGTTTTATAGGAAATTCAATTCTCATAAATAACTGAGTATAAAATTTCATTCTTACTAAACTTATTCTGCCCTTTGATATCTGATTGAGCTTAAAAATAGATTAAGATGTCTTTGGTTTGTTCAGATCTCTGCTATCCCAAAGTCAAAGAGCACTACCGCTTTGGAAAACTCAAGGTTCTCCAAAATATTACACTGGCATCACACCCTTTAAGATAAGAAGATTTCATCTTTCTTGATTCTATTTCTTACTTCTTAGTTGTTCATGGCATTAGACGACTGATTTTAGGTAGGAAAATCTTATAAATAAGTTGCCGTAGTGTTGACTAGAATATATCTTCAGTATTCTTCAAACATTTATATATAAGTATCCTGATGACTAAAAAGCAACCACAATTAATTGCTTAGGCTTCAAAAGTACAGTCATTTGCAATGCAGCAATTCCTTAATAATTATTTCCATCACTTTTCATAATTCCTGTAATTTACCAATCAAATCTTCATGAGGACTTTATTGCCAATAACTTAATAATTTTCTTTGTCCAACTTGTACTAAATTATCTTACCTATAGTGCCCAAAATGTACACCCAGAGTTATTCTTCAATAACTTCAACTCTATTTCTTTCAAGTAAAGTACAAAAACATAAGGCAGCTCAATTAAAATTACTACTCTGATCACCTCTCATTACCTACATGTGAGTTTTGTGTGGGATTTCCATCATAATACAATTGTGTAAAGAATAAAGAATTTTTTAGCCTGATTGACCTGGCTTGAATTGTGTGGCAGGATTCTAAGATGGCCCCCAAAGATTCCCACCTTTGCTATTACACATTCTATATAATATCCCTCACTTAGACAGAACTTGTGAATATACTGAAACAGTCACTTTCATGATTGTATTATAGAATAGAAAACTCCATTGTAACAGACTAGAGAGAAGTTGTCCTGCTGGTCTGGAAGAAACAAAGTACCATGTTGTGGAAAAGGTCACATGGCAAGGAACAATGGGCAGCCTCTAGGTCCTGAGAATAGCCGCCCTGACAACCAGCAAGTCCTATAACCACAGGAGCTAAACTATGCCAACAAATGGTGATCTCAGAAATGGACCCTGAACCTCAGATGAGACCACAGCGCCAATCACCATTTTGAGATCTGAGGAGACGCTGAGTGAAGGGCCTAGTTAACCCTTAATCATATGCCTGACCTACTAGAACTATGAGACAATAAATTTGTGCTGTTTTAAGCCACTAAATTTATAGTAATTTCTTAAGTATCAATAGAAAACTAATACAGGTCACATGCCCATCCTTGGCTAGAGGAGGATCTTTATTTAAAAAAAAAAAAACTTAGAAAAATTAAATTTTACAGAGTTTAATTGATCAAAGAACAATTTGCGAATTGGGCAGCCCCCCAAACCTGAATAGGTTTCGAGAGACTCTGGCATTGCCATGTGGTCAGAAGATTTATGGAAAGAAAAAGGAAAGTGATATATAGAAAATAAAAGTGAGGTACAGAAAGAGCTGGATTGGTTCCAGCTTGATGTTTGCCTTCTTTAAACACAGTTTGAACAGCTGGCTGCCTTTAATCGGCAAAACTTTTGTGATTGGTGCAAGAATAGGTTTCAGTCCTTTGACACATCTAGTTAGCTTATAGTTCACTATGTACAGAGAAACCTTAAGGCTGCACTTAACATATGTAAAGAGGCAGCATTAGGCTAACCTTGATTTAACAAGGGTGTGATACCTTGATTAACAGCTGAAATAAGATTTCATCCAATGAGGGAGAGGTGGTTCTTCTTAAGCACAACTGAGGTGTCATTATCAGTTGGAAGGATGGATACTAGAATAAAGAAGGACAAAAATTATCCACCACAACATATTCAGCATCTGACATCTTATATGTCCCCAACATGCAACTCACAACTCTCCTCTACTGCATGCTTTTTTTCTACTGCCATACGGACACATCTTGATTTTTGTGCCACTGTTCTAGGGACTAACAAAGACTATATGAGGGCAACAAAATCAGTGATAACACTATATTTATATATGAGACAAATATTAACCTAGCTAAAGGAAAATGTTTAAAGACAAATTGCCCACTGTAACAATTAGAGTGCTTTTAATAAGTAATAATATAAATCTTAAAGGAGAAGGGTGTTTATTTATTGTCACATAACAAGAATCAGGAGAGAGGTTGGACCAGAGTTGATTAATTTAGTGGCACAATGACATAGTCAAGGGCTTGAGGGCTCTCTATATATACTTTGTCATTCTCAAAGTGTTGCCTTCATCTACAACGTTGTCTCTTCATGATCACTAGATGACTGTCATTGTTATAGGAGTCAAGCCAATAAACAACCACACCCAAAGTCTGGAAGGAGTGACAATAGAGATTGACAACTAGTTAGGTAGGCACAATTTTCTTGGTATGACTTCACTTTAGAACAAATTATTATAGTCTGATCTAGAAAAATTGGTGGACTTGTTTCAGAGAGGCAGAAATTAAAGCTAAATATTGAGAATAAGAAATGGAAACTCAGTTAAAGACCTTGGAGATAGGAACTAATATCAAAGTTCAGTAATAACATTTTACTTTTTCTGTGGTGCTATAGTTTACCAAATGCATCCATATTCATGACTTGTAAGAGAGATATTGTAATCCCCATTTTATAAGGGAAGAGATTGCAGTTTGAAGGAGTTAAGTAACTCACCTAATTTCTATACAACTAGTAAATAGATAAAATTAAACTCAAACATATATCTAAAAGTAGTTCAAACCCAGAAACCATGAAATAATGTGACACACATGAATTCCAATGCAAACAATCTTTCCTTTGTAGCCATATTTTTTATTTCACTGATATAATTATCAGACTTTTAATGAAAAAAAAATCCTTTACTTAACAATATAACTTTTGACAACCAGACATATAAAAACCTAATTAATAATAAAAGGCCACAACACCAGGTACCAAAAGATGAAACACATGGGTGTTCAAGGGAAGATCTGTTTGTTCCTACTCTTATTTGTTCTTAATGCTATCATTGGCGGGGGTTCAGGATTATTTTCCTTTCAATAATGCAAATATTGACTTGTCACACCTTGTGTCATCTAGCAGTTGGAAAAGTGGAACCCTCTACATTTCAATTCAGGACTATTTTCTCATAATACAATACAAAATTTTGCCATATTAAGTAGCTCTGAGGGCTGCCTTCCCTTGACCTAGAGGTCATTTTCTGAAAGAAAAAAAAAAAAAAGTTGGGAGTTTCTGAGTAACAGGTCTTGCTCCAGGCAAATCTAACCAACCAGTCACTTAAAAGTGTTTATTATTTTTGTTTTACATAGTGAAATACTATATCCCACGTTGAAGTATTTTATATTTTAAATTCTAAAAAACTGAAAGATAATTACTACATCTTTTGTAACAGCTACAATTGTATTTAATAATTTGAGATTAAATAAATTCTGTTATAATGTCAAAAAAAAAGAACAGGAACGGGATGGCAGGGAGGAGAAGGCCATCAACATCACCAAAAGACGTTTGCAAACTAAAATTTGCATGATTGCAAACCAATGTTTTCTGCTGTTATTGTCATTAGTCAGGAATATATATATTTTACTTCTTTTTTCCTAATTTGCTACTCTCTGCATTAAATGAGAATGCTAAAAACCTAAGGCTGAAGCCAAAAGAACTCTTGGAAAATCACACTTGCAGGAGGGTGGAGGATTGACAGGAATCTATAATAAATTTGCTTTCTTGGCTTATTTTAGTAATATGATCACTTACAAAAAAAAGATCATTTCACTTTTTTAAAAGCCTACATTAACTCAAACAAGCTGATATTAAATGTTAAATATGGGTATTTCACTTTTGAAATGTTGCAAAAGAATTTTAATCACAATTATTCTCACCAAATATATATTAGTTTTATAATAAATTTCTTCAGCCATCTTGCTTGTCCCTCCAGGAAAAATAAAATAAAATCCCTGAGTAAAAATTTTGATTGAACAATTGTAACCATAATCAATTCCCACCACTGTCAAGCTTTTAAGTAAGTAAAGGGAATTCTTAAAAGCAGAAGAGAGGCTAAGAAAGAAAAAGAGCTTTCAGGAAATATTATCATCTTTCAACCACACAGAAGGAAAGGGAAAAAAGAACTTCAAGATCAAGATACAACTAATAAAATATATTAAACTAGGTTATCTCAGAGTTTATGTAGCATCTAAGAACAAGATAAAAAGACAAGAATGTATTTCTACTGGGACAGTGTCTAATGGGAAAAATGCAAGTGAACTTCATGTATATGATAAAAGATATGCCTGGGAACTTTGGGAATATCTTTGCTCCCGTGTAGCAGTCATAGACAAAATGGGATCACCCTTGGGGCTCTGCCAAATTTAAAAAATAAACCAAAAAAAATCCAATTTCTAAAACAACAATCTCAAAGTATACGAAACAGACTCTCGCAATATTCACGTGTTCTGCCTCCCTTCTGGAATTAAAGGGGTGTAGACACTTAGCACCCTAATTTAGTTAAGAGAACTAGTATGGGCAAGTCGGGAAAATTCCCACACCTATCAAGCGAGATCACATAACACGGAGGCTTCCAAAGGTCAAGGAGCTGCCTTTCCGCCTTATTATGAAAGGCTCCACGATGAAGACAGGGACTTCCCATGCACACTTTTAGAAACTTGAAACGGGCTAAAAGGCCTTCCTTCCGTTGCTCTTCTCAAATTGCCCACCCGGAGACGCAGCCAGCGGCTCCCCCGGCGCCACGTGCCCGGGTGCGCCCTGCGCATGCGCCCTGGGATCGGCAGCGCCGACGCGCGGGCCGGGTCGCCGGGCCCCAGCGGCCTGAGCTGGGCGACAGCCGCACACCCCTCCTCGGTGCCCAGGGCCTTAACGAAACAACGCAGCTAAAGCACCCAGAGCAGTAGCCACACGTAACAGGGGAAGAAATTAATGGCATGTGAAGGTAATGAACGCAGACCACGACCACGGCTTCCCCACCCTGAGAAGCTGAGACCGCCCTTGAGGCCTGATCTCTCCCAGCTGAGCTCAGCAGCGAGGGGATCAAGGGCGAGAGGAAAATGGGAGATGGCTGCTTGGGCAGAAGCCCGGGAGAGACGAGCCCACGGGCGGCATCCCGACTCCTCGCGCTTCCCGCCTCATTCCGCAGAAAGGTTCTGCGGCGACCCATCCCTGCCTGGGCGGGAAACGCCGCTGGAGACGCTTCCCTCGTAGAAATGCGGAAATTTTTCAGAGCGTGGGCCCGCAGCACTGAGCGGGTCAGCTCTCTGTTTCACAGCTCTCTCGTAGACAAAATAAAGCAGGAGGGCAAAAACCAGGTCAGCGACCAGAAGCCAAAACAGGTTGCGATTTTCGGAGCGCAGCTAAGGAAACGGTTTCTAAGATGTGAATGTATCACTATTTCTATTATCTCTTCGCCGTAGTTTTCGCAACCGAAACCCTCAGGCCCGGCTGCCTCTAACAAAACGGAGCTCAGAGACGTCTGCAGGCCCCGCCCATTCGCGGGCCTGGCTGGAGCGCAGTGGTTGTTACACTAAAGTGTCTCCGCCTTCCCTGCTTCTCCGTGGCAGCGATGGCCGAGTGGTTAAGGCGTTGGACTTGAAATCCAATGGGGTCTCCCCGCGCAGGTTCGAACCCTGCTCGCTGCGGAAGCGGGTGCTTGTTTTTTTCCACTTTTAACGCCCTCAAACGAAAATCCAACTCCTCCCGCCGTATTTTCGATACCTGCCAGCTAATTGACGCACCTACAGAGTCGTTTAATATACCAAAGAAAAACTAATCAATGTCGGTGCTGCAGACTTACACTGTTTACGCCAAGGGTAAAAGACTTCCACTTTACTTATCATATCACTAAAACGAAGGGCAAAGCCATAGCCACCTTTCCTTACATCCCAGAATCATCTCCAACTGTTCCCCACCACATCCAAAAGTGATGTGAAATGGGCGATAATAAAAGAAAGGTTAAAGTTCTACTTAATTAAGCGTTTTAGATACATCCACATAATGGAACACTATGCATGTAGCCATTACGATGATGTTAATGATGTGGGAAGGGCTTACCAATGCGTTTTGAATTGCCAAATGCAAAAAGTAGGATAGATGAGAAAACATTATACCATATTATGATCATATTTTTTTAAACATTTCTTTTCTATACCCAAGTATGTGGGAAGAATAGGAAAGAAAGAGAACAATAAAGAGAGAATGAATGGAGACTGGAAAGAAATATACCAAAATGTTAGCAGTGATATTATCCCTGGGTAGTGTGATTTGAGGGGATTTTAATTTTTCTTAATAGTTTTTTGCTTAACTGGGTTTCCTAAAATTTCTATATTGACCTAGTATTATGTTTTAAATACTAGGTCTCCTTCCCTGTATCAGTCAGATTACATTCAGCTGCAAATAACAGAAAACCCAACTCTAGTGGCTTAAACACATAGTGGTTTCTCTCAAAAAACTTGCAAAATGAATACCATTCCTGGATCCGAGATTCTGAAATAGTGTATAATTTCTCTTATTTGTTTCAATTTAAAAGTTTAACATGTTTAACTCTATGTTAAAATGTTAATCCAAGAAAGGGAGAGGCCCAAAATTATCAATTAAAACTGACATCAAAAGGCAAATATATATTGCATAATTATCAATTATACTTTTAAATGGTGCTCTACAATCTGTAAAAGGTAATGCCATTTGACAACTCTTTTTTCTTGTGAAATTATATCTTATTGTTTCAAGAGATTACTTCAAATAAATAAATAATGTCTTAAATAAATAGTAACTGTCAAAATTTTTTAAGAAAGAAAGGAAAAAGAAGCCTGGGACTAGAAAATTCTTAGATGGAGCAGGAAACAGGGCTGTTTCCATCTTTCTGATTTTCCATTTTCAGTATATAGGCCAAATCCTCTGATTTTTGCCTCATAGCCCCAATGTGGTGGCTATATTTCCAAACCTCACATCTGCATTCAGCCAGGAAGAGAAGAGGCAAGAGCCCTTATTATGCCTCATTTATCCAAACTAAGTAACATGGCCACCACTAGCTAAAAGGAATTATGAGGAAGTAAATAGTCTTAGTTAAGTGTATTGCTACCCAAATTGAAACTGGAATTCTATTGGAAAGGTAGAAAAAAAGATGATATTGAATGGACAGACCAGTTGTATCTGCCACACTTTTGTAACAGGAAATTCAAAACTTGTAAGCAAAAGGCCTTCAAGACAAGTCCCCTGTTCACCTTTCTAGCCTTTCTCCCTTCTCCCCCTTCTCCTTTTGCATTATCAGAAGGCCTCCCAGCACTGCATGCTGACTCAAGCATTTGGGCCTTTTTAACATGTTCACAGGTAACTACCTAAAATATCTTCCTTCTCTTGCCTTTACCCTGCCCCCTCACCAGGAGAAGAGAACTGCCCAGCATTTGTTAAGTGTCTCCTAGGAGACTTTCTCTTATTTTGAGTTTAGATGTAAGGCTGCAATCCACCTACAACTTCCACTCCCAGTGCAGAAGCTGAATAAGCTACATACAAGTACTTGCCTTCCCAGCCTCCCTTGCAGCTAGGGAGGAAGCATGTGACTTAGGCCTAGCCAGTCAGATGTGCCCACCCACAACTTGCAATTCACAGCTATTAATACAAAAAGGAGGTAGGGTGGGGAGCCATCCTGATAGTGGGTAGAGGCCACAAATGGCAGCCACAGGGACTGCTAAGGGTGGCAGGGCTGGAACTGCAGTAGGGGTTTACAGCTGTTTAGCAGCAGCACAATAGTGACTGCACCAGACTGTTTTTGTGATCTTAGACTCTGCCTAGCCTAACTTACTCATGCTCCATTCTCCAAAAGTGGTTTTGCAGTCATCCCAGCAATTCTGCAAACTATTCAATATCCTTCCAGTTTCTATAAGTTTCTGCTTAAATTGGCGCCAATTTTTTTCTTCCAAAGCCAGATATAACTTCCCTCTTCACCCCACCATCATCTGCCAGAAAAACTCATATTCTTTTTTCAATTGTCACCTCTTGGGCTAAGCATTCCAACAATCTTCCAGGCTGATTCAGAAGTCCCTCTTTAATTATCCCATTTACTATTATAGCGAGGATCACATTGCTCTATTTCTGCCTGTTTGCCTTTCTTCCCACTAAATAATAAATCCCCTGAAGATGTACAAAGGGACTATATCAATCATCCTTGTACTCCTCTCTAGAACAGAAAATGTAATCAAATTTTTAATGAAGGAATGTATAAATATGAGTCAGCACACAGATTCATACTTCACCCCTAGAATGCCCATCAAAAATGGGATTCAACATACTATCCTCCTCTTAAAAGTCACTAACCTTTGCCTTAGTATGAGTTAATTTAATATGCAGTATTCCCCACCTATAATCATTCTTAAGGTGGATGACAGCCTGACAATGTACTCTTCTTTCCCTTCCTATTCTCTTGTCCTTCCTTATTTCCTCCTTGCTTTATATTTCTTTCCTTCCCATGTCTTCTAGCACTGAAAAGGCAGATTGAACCAGGAAGCAAGCACATCCAGACCTTTCCCTCTGCAGGTCAATCCCACCTCCATCTCCCAGAGAGTGATTTACTTTCAGCCTAGCCTCCATGCAACTCAGATGTCAGCTATCTCCGTCGTGAGCAAAGGAAAATCTATGGAAGATATTGAAGGGAGGGGTTAGATGTGGAAGAGGTTCTGTAGGGCATTACTCTTCTCAGAGGAGACTCTTCCAACTCCTCTTTCCACGTTTCTCTTCTTCCAAGTTCCCTCACCCACTAACAACCCTCCTGTGCGTCCTCTGGATCCAGCTTTTTCTGACACAACCTCATGCGGTGCACAGTCTTAAGGATTTTCCTTCAACACTCCAACTTGTTCACTCTTTAGTGGTACAGAGAAATTCAGCCTTGTCCCTGTGCTCTGGCATCCGTGTAACTAGCAATCAGAACCCTCTTTGGCAGGTAGAGAGGATTATAAATACAATATCAAGATTTCCTTTCCCCAAATGTTTCTCTACCTTCTTTCTTTAGTAGAAATTAAATCTGCAACTTCTTAATCAGAGTTCAAAGGTTTTAAATGTAAATACACTGAAGTGAATTTTTTGTCAGTTGTAATCAGTTATCTGTAGGAATGCTGAACTCATAGTTATCCCTCCCCTTCTAAATCCAGGTCCTACTTAGTGTCCCTTATCCCAGTTTGTGGCATTTCCAGCCATGGGGCACCCCAACTTGGAATCATTCTGATACTTTCATATTCCTTACCCCATTTTCTATTTAACCCAAATGTCACTGAGTTTACCCCTGAATATATTGAGAATCCATTTTGTTCTATATTTACTACTGCCAGGCAGTCTAAATCAGTACCACCTCTCATCTCAACTACTTCTCAGCCTCCTAATTTTCTCCAACATTCATTCTTCCTTCCCTCCAAAATAAAGCATCAGACAGCCCACAGAATGGGAAAAAAATATTTGCCAGCTGTATATCTGACAAAGGCCTAACATCCA
>CAUYQG010107433.1:0-10322 GCA_963574415.1 Tarsius wallacei
GCAGAAGAATCCAGATGACCTAAATAAAAGCCCAAATCCAGGACATAGAAGACAAAAAGATAAAACAAAAAATCAATGAAACAAAAAGCTGTTTCTTCGAAAGGATAAACAAGATCGATAGTCCCCTAGCTAGACTGACTGAGAAAAAACCCAAATAAGCACAATCAGAAACACAAACGATGAAGTCACATCTGACCCTGAAGAAATACAAAAGATCATTAGAGACTACTATGTACACTTGTATGGAAACAAACTTGAAAACATAAAGGAAATAGAGGACTTTCTGATATCACACAACCTCTGTAGGTTGAAACAAGAAAAAATCGAGACCCTAAATAGACCAATAATAATCCAGGAATTTGACTATGTCATAAGAAAACTACCTACAAAAAATAGCCCTTGACAAGATGGCTTTCCAGCAGAATTCTACAAAACATACAAGAAGAAACTGATACCAATCCTACTGAAAGTATTCCACGCAATTGAGAAAGATGGTTCTCTCTCCAAATCATTTTATGAAGCTAACATCACATTGATACCCAAGCCAAGTAAAGACCCAAAAAAGAAAAAGAACCACAGGCCAATATCCTTGATGAACATGGATGCTAAAATTCTCAACAAGATCTTAGCAAACTGCATTCGACAACACATCTCAAAAATCATCCATCATGACCAAGTAGGCTTCATCCCTGGGACGCAAGGCAGGTTCAACACTCGTAAGACCATAATGTAATTAAATGCATCAACAGATGTAAAAACAAAGACCACAGGATTATATAATTGGTTGCAGAAAAAGTTTTTGACAAAATCCAGCACCCCTTCCTGATAAAAACCCTCAAACGTCTAGGCATTGATGGAACAAACCTCAAAATAGTAAAAGCCATTTATGAAAAACCCACATTCAGAATACTGCTAAACAGCCAGAGATTGGAACCATTTCCCCTGAAAACCGGATCAAGACAAGGATGCACACTCTCACTCCTCCTGTTCAACATAGTTTTGGAAGTCCTAGCTAAAGGAGTCTAAGAAGAGGTGATCAGGGGTATCAAAATAGGAAAAGGGGAAGTCAAGGTATCTCTCTTTGAAGATGACATAACTGTATACCTTGAAAACTCAAGAGAATCTGTCAAAAACCTCCTTGCACTGATAAAGGAATTTGGCAAAGTCTCAGGGTATGAAATAAATATGCAAAAGACAATCGCATTTCTATACACCCATAATAAACAGAGACCCAAATTAAAAATACAATTCCATTCACAATAGCCACAAAAAAAAGAAGAAATAACTTGGCATCTTCCTGACCAGAGATATGAAAGACCTTTACATTGAAAACTACACAAACTGCTCAAAGAAATCAAAGATGACAAAAACAAGTGGAAGAATATTCCATGCTTATGGATTGGAAGAATCAACATTGATAAGATGTCCATTCTACCTAAGGCAATATACAGATTTAACACAATACCCATCAAATTATCAGCAACATTCTTCTCAGACATAGAAACAACAATACAGGAATTCATATGGAAACATAAACAACCAAGAATAGACAAAACAATCCTCAGCAAAAAACAAAAAACAAAAAACAAAGCAGGAGATATCATACTCCAAGGCTTTAAACTTTATTATAAAGCTACAATAATCATAACTGCCTGGTATTGGTACAAGAACAGGCATGTAGACTGATGGAATAGAATTGAGATTCCAGAAACAAAACCTCAATTTCTCATCCAAGTCATCTTCGACAAAGCCTCCACCACCTACTACTGGGGAGATGAGAACTATTCAGTAAATGGTACTGGGAAAACTGGCTGATCACATGCAGAAGATTGAAACAGGACCCCTACTTATCCCCACACACAGAATTATCTCTAAATGGATCAGAGACTTAAATGTAAAACTTCAAACTGTAAGAACCTGAGAAGATGCAGGAGACATCCTTAAGGAAGTTGGAACTGGCAACCAATTACTGAACAAAACCCCAAGTGCCTATGCCGTAAGAGGTAAGATAGACAAGTGGAACCTCATCAAATTGACAAGCTTCTACAAAGCCAAAGAAACTATCAAGAGAGCAGGGAGACAGTCCATAGACTGGGAAAAAATATTTGCGAATTCCATGTCTGACAAAGGCCTAACATCTAGGATCTACAAACAACTCAAACGTGTTGAAAAGAAAAAAAACAAACAGCCCCATTACAAAGTGGGCAAAAGATATAAATAGTTCTCTAAAGAAGACATACGAGTAGCCAACAGATACATGGAAAAATGTTCAGTCTCACTAGTCATCAAGGAGATGCAAGGAGATGCAAATTAAAATTACACTGAGATACCACCTAACTCCAGTCAGAAGGGCCATCATCAATAACTCAAAAAATAACAGATGCTGGAGAGGATGTGGCGAAAAGGGAACACTTCTACACTGTTGGTGGGAGTATAAGCTAGTACCATCTCTGTGGAAATCAGTGTAGCGATTCCTAAAAGTTCTAAAAATTGACCTTCCATCTGACTCCGCAATCCCCCTACTGGGAATATACCTGGAGGAACTCAAATCACTCTATAAGAAAGATACCTACACATGTTTGTTTATTGCAGCCTTGTTCACAATAGCAAGAACATGGAACCAACTGTGTTGCCCATCAAAAGAGGACTGGATAAAAAAAAAAAAAAGTGGTACATATACATGACGGAATATTATACAGCTGTAAAGAAGAAAAAAATCATGAACTTTGCAGCAACCTGGATGGAATTAGAGTCTATAATACTGAGTGATCTTTCACAGAAACAGAGAACTATCACAAGTTCTCACTCATAAGTGGACCATGAACAACTATTGTAATTAATGCTTTAAGAAAAGGATTGACTGTAGTGGGAAACTGCAGGGGGGAGGGAGGGCAGGGAGGAGGAAGTGACAGTAGTTGAAATCTGGCTGGGGGGGCACACCTCATCAACAAGAGTACCTGAACGATGAGTATTTGAGTACCCAACCCTGAATTGTACCTCACAATTTTAAAATAAAAAAATTTAAAAGTTAAAAATAGATGCACATCTGACTCTTCCCTTTTCAGTTTAGAAATACTCAGTAAGTTCTTTCAAATGACTACAGGATGATCAAACAAAGGCATTTTAAAAACTGGCTATGGCATCTTGTTTCTAGTTTCTCACCACCATTCCACCAATATTCCAAAAATATAGTACCACTGAAATTCCTTCACAAATATATCTTTTTCTCTCTGCTCTTTGTTCTTTGCCTGAGGAGAATTTACTCAAACTCAAAATATACAGCATAAACTCAAAAATATACAACTCAAATATCATCTTCAGTCAAAGACCAACCCTAAAAGCACTCAGGCATAAATAGTTCCTCCTCTTTCTTTGTGCCATATACCTTTTCCTATATATCAATTACAGAATATCTCAGATTGCTTTACAACATGCTTTATGATATTCCGTTTCCCAAGTTGACTATGGACTTCACCAGAACAGAAATTGTGCCACATTTTTGTTATAGCTTCAGCCCCAGTACAGCATTTTGAAATATGTAAGGTCGACATCTTCCAATTCTCTGCAATGGGTAACCGCAACATGTTCTGAAGACCTGACCCTAGCTCCAGACTTGTATTCTGAAGTGGGTACAACCATCAAAGCAATTGCATTTACCATAGTTTGAAGAATTAAAGACTTGGTCCATGAGCCTTTTGGAAATATTTATTAGCTTATGATGTGCATGGATAGTTGGATCTAAAAACCAAGCTGGCATGCCAGTGCCAATGGAAGTAGTTTTTTCATAACAAGCAAAATAGTCCTATAAAAGATTTTAAAGGTGTGATAAATAATTACTGAGAGAGAAAACACTTAAGTCTTTGAGACTATTGTTGGCTCCCTTGAATCCTGCTCTGAAATTGACTTCCAAATATGTGATGCAATTAATTTTCTTAATGCTTTAAGGCACTTGGAGGGACTTTTCTTGTATTTGCACACATCTAGAGAGAAGATCAATTAAAAATTACTTAAGTAAAAAGAATGAGAAAGAAAAGAAGGCAGGAAATTTCAAGAACTAAGATGATTTGATTTATGCCATTACTAATTAATGTGCAAATAGTCAAACTACTTATTTATATTGTGACTTTCTAATATATATGCATATACATATAATACATATAATTTTTAACTGAGTATAAAAATTACAGAAATTGCTTTCATTGTACAATTTTAAAATATAGATGCACCTTTAAAGTTGAGTGAGATTTTTAGAGTAATCAATATAATCTTGAATTTAAAGGCGTCATGTTGGGTGAGTGTATTCTTATCTGATAAGGAAGATGGAATAATAATAGATTCTTTGAATGTTTCCAGCTGATAACTTTTTAATATGAAGCCAAATAATTTGGTTTGTTATCTTCTTACACAGGTTATTCAAAGCAGCAGGATTAGAGAAATCAGAGAACTCGTTTATCATTTGGAACAAATAATTGAAGCACCTCAATTAGCCACCTGCATGCCTTTGGTATTTTTCTAGTATGTAATCAAAAAAATATTATTTACTTGTATGATTAATAAAAATGCTCTGCCAAGTGTTTGCTGTTTAATGGGAAAATAATGGGCCACATTAAGGAAGAGAAACATGATACATATGCATGATCTCTGTGACATTACAATTCTTTCAAAATCTGGCTCTGTCACTATAAATATGAAACAATCAAGAAATTGAAATAAAATTCATCTACAAGCTATCTCCATCTGAAAATATTGTTTGATCCCTAAGATAACATTATTTAAAAGGTTGCAGATCCCTGGACTAGTTATGAGCTAATATCAGAAAAAGTCTGAGGTAGCCTCAATTCTAGATATGAAAAAATTAGCTATATCTGGATCAAGATGAAGTTTTTATTGCACTTAGTAAGGTAAGTTGTACCTTCAATTCTTTTGGTTTTCCATCTTGTCTATTTTTTCTGTGTTAATGTTTGCCTTTTGACCAAATTACTGTTCTGCCCTTCTTATTTGGTGATTTAAAAATTCCATCTCCATCTATATGACCTTGGTTTATCCCTTTTCTTCATAATTTTCTATGTGACCTTTCTGATGTTATCTCTTGCTGCTGTACTCCTAGTGCACCCTGTTAGGTGATATAAACTATCTTAATTGCCATGAATTTGCATATGTAATTGCTTCTTCTACACACAAGTCCACATCAGAATCTTTATGATTACTCTCTCTTATGCTTGGAATATCATTCATACAAACATCTATGTGACACACTCTTTTGCTTTAATTTTGTCTATAGTCAAATGTCAAAGTTATTAACTCCAAATTTCAAATCAATGTGGTAAAAATTAAACTCTTCTCTTTCCCAAACCTCTTTCACTAGAAGATTTTCCCACATACTCCATTTTTTCTCTGTTTTTTCACATATACAATAAACATATCTTTCAGAAATTTTGCTAGCACTACCTTCAAAATATATCCAGTATTTAAACATTTCACACTGCTTTCATAGCTATCAGGTTAATCTAATCCACCATCTTTTCCCACCTATATTGCTATAATTACCTATGATAGTTGTACCCTCCCTATTTAACGTGAAGTAAAGAGCAACATATCCCAATATCTTATAATGTCTTATGTGATCTGAAAATACAGATACACCCACCACAAAATACCCTACCCACTGAGATCCAGCTACACTTATCTTCATTACTGAATAAACCAATTATTCTTTTGAACTCTGGCTCTCCTACAAGCTATTCTTTCTGTTTTCTGCATGAAAAGCTCATCTTCCTTGTGTGCACATAATGGACTACCTAAGATCCTTCAAGCCTTTGCTCAAAAATGCCCCATTGCCAGGCTCAGTGGCTCAGCCTGTAATCCTGCGCCTTGGGAGGCTGAGGTGAGTGGATTACCTGAGCCCACGGGTTCGAGACTCACATGGGCAACTTGGAGAGACCTCATCTCTACAATAATCAAAAATTATCCGGGCGTGGTAGTGCACACCTATATTTCCAGCTACTTAGAAGGTTGAGGCGGAAAGATCACCGGAGCCCAGCAGATCGAGGCTGCGGTGGCCGGGAGCGGCCACTGCACTCCAGTCTGGGTGACAGAGTGAGACTCCAACTCAAAAAAAAAATGCCCCATTCTCAAAGAAGCTTCTATGTTGCTTTTGTCAAACATTTGAAGAACAACTAACTCTTCTTTTTTGAAGATTGTTCAGAAATTAGAAACAGAGTGAAAATTGTCCAAATCATTTAATGATACTAATGCAGTCATATTTTTCAACTCAGAAAACTACAATACATTA
The DNA here is from genome assembly GCA_963574415.1 of Tarsius wallacei. Taxonomy (NCBI): domain Eukaryota; kingdom Metazoa; phylum Chordata; class Mammalia; order Primates; family Tarsiidae; genus Tarsius; species Tarsius wallacei. Next base: position 6,293 of record CAUYQG010107433.1, read on the forward strand.
AAAGAAAATTACAGGCTCACTTTATGTATGATAACAGATACAAAAATTCTGACAACAAAATTTCTTTGTCTATTCTAATACTATTAAAAATATACAAAATATAAACTAAACCTTATTTCAATGATACCAAGAATGTTTCATCATAAAGATATGTATTGAGGCATTTTATCATATTAATATATGAAGGGGAAAATATATACAACAAGCAATACAACAGAAGCATTTAATAAGGAAAAGCAAATGTTATGAGGAAGATAAAATTCCACCCATTGTGAAATTAACCATTAAAAATTAAGAGTAAAGAAAGACACTGAGTTTGACTTTAGTGATGATAAAATGAGTAAAGTGTTACGGAAAGAAAAGGCATAAAACATGAAGAGATGCAAGCCAGACTAACATTTAACATGGAAACATTCAATTTATATGACCAAATAGTGAGAAAATTGTATATTGTTTAGTGGTTTATTTGGAAAATATTGGCTATTTACATATAAAATAAGAAGGATCCCTTTTAACACCACATGCCCCACAATAGCCCTTCTGGGAATATACCCAGGAGTACTCAATGACTGTATGAAAAAGATAACAGCACATGCATGTTTATTGCAGCATTGTTCACAATAGCAAGAACATGGAACCAACTATGCTGCCCATTGAAAGAGGATTGGATATAAAAAAAATGTGGTACATATACACAATGGAATACTATGCAGCCTAAAGGACAAAATTATGAACTTTGCAGCCACTTGGATGGACTTGGAGGTTATAATACTGAATAATCTATCACAGAAATGAAGAACTGAATAACACATGTTCTCACTCACAAGCGGACCTTGAACAATTATCATAATAGTATAAGAAAGGGATAGGCAATAGTGGGAAACTGCCAGGAGAGGGGGGCACACCTCATCAACAAGTTTACCTACATAATGATTATTTGTACACCTAACCCTGAATTGTACTCCACATCTTTAAAATAATACATTAAAACATTAAAATTAAAATTAAAAAACAAAACAAACAAGAAAACCATAGGTAAGGGTAAATTCCAGTGTATTAAATACTACATATGTCATGTGTAAAATTTAATGGAAAATGGAATTGAAAAAACTTGGGATTAAAATATTGACTTGAAAATAGGGAAAGGTTTGTTAAACAGTGCTATGTTGTTAAACCAAAAAATACTATAGAAAGCAAAACCGAAGTTTGGTAAGGTTAATTACATAAAGAATAATGATAATATATATAGAGAGACATGGTACTAGGAATATATTAAAAAATGATTATTAGTATAAATATATAAGAAGGAAATAGCAACATAATTAGGGAAAAAATAAACAAAGAATATGAACAGGTAATTTTAGAAATGGTAACACACTAAACCACAAGCACATAAGAAAATGCCTAAAATCAGTAGTGATTTTTAAAAAACAAATTAAAATATCAATGAATAATTGCTTTTCTCTAATTAAATGTCTGGGGTAGAAATGTGCGGACACTGTAATTCTCATGGCTAGCTGGCAGCTGTGTAAATTAGGGCACAGTTGAGGAAGCTAATATGAGTGTGTCTATGCCTAGCCTATGAATTAGAAATTGTGCTCCAAAGAATGCATCTCAACACTTTTCTACTCCTGTTTATAAAGAAACATGTACACAAATTTTTATTGCAACATTATTTTAGTTCTTAGAAGTTGAAAACAAACTGATTGTGGTACTGAAAAAATGTTTTTTAAAGATAGGCAGTAGTTGGAAGATTCACACACTGGACATCTTAGAAAGAGAACACTTAGAAATACATATGACAGCTTGGTTGTACCTGAAAAATATAAACATAGTGAAATAGAAATATAGTTAGTTTATATAACGTAGTATTGTTTACAAAATTAAAATTGAAAAATAATATGAAATTGGAAAGAAAAACAAACACGTCTAAAACGCACATTTGGAAAGAACACAAACTAGCAAAAAAAAATTAAGTACAATAGGTGGACAGCAGTATATTAGTGATGGGAAGTACTTCTGGGAAATCAGAATGGTTTGGGGGAAATAGATATTAATACATAAATTAAATGAAAGTGGGGACTTGTTAGGATTAATAATTTTAATGAACCATCAACTGAAGAATATGGTTATCTTAAAGCTTCATTAAAGTTGAAAAATAAAAAAGAGATAAGCTATGTTATTTCCCAGTCTTCAGAGAAATAAACAGGAAGATAACACTGGTGAAAGGATTTCCTTAGGAGAAATTCACCTGAGGAAAAATGGAGGGGGAATAGGGAGAAGGTGAGTTATCAGACCATTATTTAATTTGACCCTGAGGAAAGGAAAGAAGAAAAAAAATATTGGGGTGAAAGTACCCTAGACTAATAGGCTGTCGAAGAGAACTTCAGAAAGGAGAGGTCCTGTCTTGCTGGGAAAGCCTGTGTTGGAAACTCACTCATGCTCAGTCATTGGCCGTGAGCAGTCTTTTTGAAATGTCTCATGCAAATACCATGATGAGTTTCTGAAGGTGATAGCTGGATCTCTGTTCTACTAGGCAGCCTGTCACAGGTGAAAGAAAAAAGAAAAAGAAAACATGAAAAAAGTCTCTTGTTTAAGTCATCTTGGTTCTTATCATCTTTCCTCAATATGGCAGAAACTGACAATTCTCTGATTATAGATCATCCAGAGAAGGGAGTCTTATCTGAGACACTTGTACAAAATCATCTCCCAAAATAGACTTCTTTGCCACAAATGCTAACAATTAGGCTCAAATTATTTCTACAAAAAAATTATAATTTGTAAAATTTGGGGGAAGGACAGAAAGAGATATGAAAAAGTATACAAAAAAATCCCAGCTGCAGTCACAAAAAATCTCATTATAAGTGTTCCAAAAGGCATCCTAAAATGATCTTGAAACACTTTTCTTCATACTTGTTGCTCTCCATATTCAGGCAAATATAGTAATAGTCAAAGGCTACACTTCTCAACCCTGAACACAAAAAGTCAAGATCTTTTGCTTAGAAAGTGTAAGAAAGGTTCAGAGTTTGCTTGCGTCAATTCCATGTAGACTGCTGCAAGTTTTAATGCACAATTTAGGATGATGGTATCATGATATAACCTGAAATTCAGTTTTATCCATTTGGCATGCAAGGGCTGTTAGTCACTAATTTTGTGTTTTATGCTATGGAAAACAGAGGACAGATTTGATGACTATAAAACAAATCTGAGATGAACTTCATGTTTTTGAAGATGACCTAAATCCACTTCCATTTCTGAATCTTCAGTCATTCCACAGGTTTTTTTAAAATAAATGTTTTGACTAGTGTTTAAGGAGGCTTACAGTAATCATTGCCCAGCTTCCAGTTAATAATTACCTACAGTATTTGCTCTCATGAAACAATCTAGTTGAGGGAGGGATAAATTACCATGGAACAATAATAATAATATTAATTTCATAGAATTTAATTCTCATATTCCTTCACTAAATGCTCACAAAAAACATTTTGTAGGTCTTACTGTTATAACTATCAAAGAAATAACTTTTTTTAATGAACAAAAATTGTGAGATTAAGCAGTGTGCCTGATGTAAAATAACAGCTGATTTGAGTTCAATACTTTGAAATCCAAAGGTCATAATTGTAATCGCTGCAGTTCAACATCTTCTCTAATCAAATCCTTTGCTTCAAGATGAAAAATTGGTTTAGTTTGAAAGTTTGACGTTGGGAGCCAGCCTTGGAGGCCCACCTGATTGACAGGGTGCTGGTGGGTCGAAGACCCCCGGCCGCAGGGCGAGTCCGGGAAGCTGAGGCCCTTCTGTCTTCCACCTTTGCTGTTTGATATGGCTGAAGAATTCTGTGCAATCGTGGAAGAAGAAAATAGCATGTCTATATGAAGTACTCACAGCTACCAAGGATGTCATTGTTCATTTTTCTATTTCCCACCATGCCGTTTGGCCTTTTCTAACATATGCAATGGTTAAACTCTGAGGCACATCAAGAATGCTTTCTTTCACTTGGTTATAAGTTACTAGATATTGCTTGAGTAAAAA
>CAUYQG010107435.1:0-20816 GCA_963574415.1 Tarsius wallacei
GTTGGCCACTGCACTCCCGCCGGGGTGTCCGGTTGACACTCAAACAAAAAAAAAAAAAAAAAAAAAAAAAAAAAGAAGACCACCACACAAACACCTTTTCCTTGTGTGAGCAATGCTCACTGTGGAAGTTTTACAAAACTATCCCATTTTACATATGTGAAAACTGAGGCCAGGAGAAGGGTCATCATGACCTCAAGGTCACATGACCAACACAAAGTAATCCAAGCGTCACACCCTTCCTACCACGCTGGCTGTTCTACAGAAAAGAACAAATGTCTGACGTTTTGCCTTTCTATAAAGTCTTTCCGGATTCCAGCCTCTGTGAAATGTGGTTTGTTCACATCCTGAGCCTCAGTTTTGCTCCCAGGAAGCCTGCCTTGACGTCCCGACTCACTCTGGTTCTACAATAGAGTCTACAAAACACTCTTGAGCCCCTGCTGGTGCTGAGAGTATTTCCATACGTCCCTTCCTTTCACCCCTGCCAGAAGTCTGATTCATGTAATCCCCCGCTCCCCACTTTTTTTCCAGATGCGGAAACTGAAGTTGAGAGACACTAGGCAACCTGCCCAGGTTCCCGGAGGCCGCACAAGGATTCAGGTCGGATCTGCCTGACCGTAAACATTGTGACTTCCGTCGCATTGCCACACCCCTCTAGCGCGAGCCTGTGGGAGGAGCCCTTGGCGCAGTGCTTCTCCTGTGAGACACCACCTGGGCGTCTTGCTAGGATGCAGACTCTGATGAAGAACATCTGGGTAGGGTCTGATGTTCTGCATTTCTGTTTTTTCTCTTTTTTTGAGTCGGAGTCTCACTCTGTTGTCCAGGCTGGAGTGCAGTGGCATACTCTCAGCCACCACAGCCTCGACCTGCTGGGTTCCGACGATCCTTCCATCTCAGACTTCCAGGTAGCTGGAACTACAGGCACGCACTACCATGCCCGGCTCATTTTTGATTTATTGTAGAGACGAGGTCTTGCCAAGTTGCCCAGGCTGGTCTCGAACCCGCGGGCACAGGCAATCCACTCGCCTCAGCCTCCCAAAGTGCTGGGATGACAGGCTGAACCTCCGAGCCCAACCGAGGTTCTGCATCTCTAACAAGTCCTCAAGGGAGTTCAGTGCTGCTGACCTGAGAACCACATATGAGAAGCAGGACTTGAGGGGACCCCTCTCATTTTATAGCAGAAGAGAGTGAAGCAGCTAGAAATAAGGTGATTTACTTCAAACCTCATGGCAGTTTAGTGGAAAAGGCAGGATAGGGACTCAGGAATGCTGATTTCCAGTACAAAGCCTTGCCTTTATTTGTTTATTTATTTAGAGTTGGGATCTCACTATGTTCCCTTGGATTTGTTTATTTATTTAGAGTTAGGATCTCACTATGTTCCCTTGGAGTGCAGTGGCATGATCACGGCTCACCATAGCCTTGACCTCCTGGGCTCAAGTGATCCTTCCGCCTCAGCCCCCCAAGTAGCTGGGACTATGGGCATGTGCCACCACCCCTAGCTAATTTGTTTATTTTTTTGTGGAGATGCGGTCTCGCTATGTTGCCTAGGTTGGTCTTGAACTCCTGGGCTCAAGCGATCCTCCCGCCTCAGCCTCCCAAACTGCTAGGATGGCCATACCTGACCTGCCTTGCTTTTACTGTGTGTACCAGTTACTAGGCTATTGTCTTTCACTTCCTACCTCGCCCTTCTACACTCAGCTTTGAATGCTGGTGCAGTGCTGTGGACTGAATATTTGTGTCCCTCCCAAAATCCACCTGCTGAGGCTTAGTCGCCAGTGGGGTGGAATTGGGAGGTGGGACATTCGTGTGGTAATCAGGTCAGAAGGGTGGAGCCCTCACAAATGGGATTAGTGCCCTTAAAAGAGATGAGAGAGCCTGCTTCCTCTTGCTCTAAAATCCACCATGTGTGGACACAATGAGAAGATGGCCAGCTGCAAACCAGGAAGTGTGACCTTATTAGACACCCGATTGGCTGGCACCTACATCCTAGAGTTCTCAGCCTCCAGAACTGTGAGAAATGAATGTTTGTTGTTTAAGCCACCCAGTCTATGGTATTTCGTTATAGCAGCTAGAACAGACTAAGACAGGCTGGGACTGTGCAAACCACATTTTTCTGCTTTGCCCATTGGTGCCATGTAAGGATCTGTGCATGTGCTCAAGAGACAGGAGGGGCAGGGGGCACACTAGTCTGGACAGGAAAAAGTCCTTGCCCTGAGGACTCCTGTTTCCTCTTATACCGCCTTCCTGTAGCAGCAGCTAGGTCCAGTGGGCAGTTTTCCCAGTCCTCACAGGACAAGCCTTATCGCCCTTAGCCTCAGAGACACCAGCACCGGCCAACCAGGATCCCTTCTCCAGGGATCAGGTCCCAGGCCTACAGGGCCCTCCTCCGGCATTACTTTGCAGTAATTCCAACCCCTTCCCTTTGTTTCTTAGCCCTAGGAGTGGAGGCAGTTTCTTGCACTTACTACCTCCATGATATTTAAGTGTTTTCTTCTTGACTTTTCAGCCACTGAGTCGGCAATTTTAACCTAGCTCACATTTCTTTATGCTTGTTTTCTCTGTTTGAACAACTGGACCTTGACTAATGTACTCTATGATAATTTAAAAATAAACAAAACGTCCCCACTAGACTATGAATTCCTGGAGGGCAGTCACGGAATCATTATGATGAACCCAGCGTCTGTCAGAGCAAGAACACACGCACGCACACACACCCCCCCCTTGCTTGTCCCTTAATGCCAGGCCCACAGGGGTACCTTGTTATTAAATAGTTGCTAGTTGAATAGAAAATAGATGTTTAGCTTTCTAGAGGCGGCGAGGCATGGGAAAAAGTCTCCAGGTTTGAGAATAAACAAAACTTGGGTTTTCTAATGGGAGCTCTCTTTCCACTTCCTCCTCTGGAAGATGGAGATAATAATACCTCCCTTTGGGTTGTTGTTAGAATTAGAAGTGATGTCAGGAAAAGGCTGACTCCAGCGGCTGGAGCCTCCTTTGGAGAACTGCCAGGGCACAATATGCTAAAAGGAGATTAAGTCGATGTTCTAATCAGGTTCCAGGGGAGAAAAACAAGAGGCCTGTGGTGAACTCCGAAGGTTAAATTGTCCGTGAGGAGGAGACAAACGAGAGGTAATTTTCTGATGAAGTAACGATAGGGATGGAGTCAAGGCCTGAAGTCTTCTTGGAGAAGGTTTTGGGTTCACAAGGAGTTTGGGGATTCATGGGGAGCCAGGTGTCCACAGAGGGGCCGTGCTGCTACAAACATGAGGAGTCTATATTCCAGGTTCTGTGCTGGGCAGAGGTGAACGGGGCAGGGTTGCTGCTCTTGGAAGCACCCAACACACGCAGTCAGCACATTCAGCTCGCATTCACTGAGTGGCTACAAAGATGAATTAGCGTGGGTTCTGACCTCAGGAGTTCAGAATTGAATAAGGGGCAAGTGACACCAAAAGAACGGCAGGCACCAGAAGCTTTGAGGACGCCCTGCTGTTTAGACACTGTCTCTCCCTCCCAAGCCCTCCTGCTAACTCACTGCCATCCCATTCATATCCCTAAAGCTCAGATCCTCCCTGAAAGAGAGCTTAGCAGCTGAGAGCTCTGGTTCAGGGGACAGACGTATCTGGGTTTGAATCTTAGTTCTTTACTTGTTCCCTCTGTGGTCAGGAGCAAGTCTAAGCCAGAATCCATCTTTAAAATTGCATAGCATAACCTTTAGGGTTGTGGTGAGGGTGAAACGAGATAATGTGAGCAGAGTTTTCAGCACAGTGCCTGGCACATGATTAAATGCTCAATCAATGCTAGTTATGGAGCCATTAAAAGGCAGAGTTGGGATTTGAATCCCGGTCTCTGACTTTGGAACTCACTATGGAAGACAGCCCAGGGGGTTCCAGGAACCACGGTGCCTAACTGTTTGCTCTGAGCATAATGTACCTGGCTGCTCATATTCTCCTCAGACACAAAGCCCCATTTATTATTCATGCTATGTACCATGTGCACTCTGGCTGACGCAGCCACAGAAAGTCCTATATGAGGTCCAACAATTAAGTTCACAAACTCATCCTAGAAAAAGTGCTATGTGCACCTCATTGCTGAATATCGCCACGGTGACCTTCAAAGTTCTCCCCTTGGAAAGCTATGCACTGATGCCAGCGCCTAATCCACCCATCTAAGCAATTTGCCTGGAATGGCTATCAGAGCTGTCATTGTATTACCCTTGATGCCCCGAATGCCATCAAATGTCTTTCAAATATTTCCTTTATGTTCTGATAAAGAAAAAAGTCACCAGGGGCCAGGTCAGGTGAGAGTAGAGAGGGTGTCCCAATACAGTTATTTGTACAGTGCTGCCAACGTAAGTGCAAAGTGGCAAGTTTGTGATCTTAATTGTCAGACCTCAACAAATAATGATGAACACACCCAGCTAATTTTCTGACTTTTTTTTGTAGAGACAAGGTCTCACCATATTGCCTAGGCTGGTCTCAAACTCCTGGGTTCAAGCAATCCTCCTGTCCTAGCCTCCCAGAATGCTGGGATTGCAGATGTGAGCCACCATACATGGCTGTGGAGAGTATCATTTTGATGATTAACATAGCTTACCTCGGATAAGCCTGAATAGTGCCTAAAAGTATTTTAAAATCTTCCAAAGTATGACATCACTGACTTATCGGGTTTTGCCAACATTGTTGCGTTTTATTTCAGTTGATTGCCTTTAGGAATGACTGTAGGAATCCTGAACATATATGGAAATGCTCTAGGGCAAGGTTCCCCAATCCTCCAGCCACAGACAGGTCCATGGACTGGTATCAATCCATGGCCTGTTAGGAACTGGGCCACACTGCAGGAGGTGAGCAGCAGGTGAGCGAACAAAGCTTCATCTGTATTTGTAGCCGATTTCCATCACTTGCATTACTGCCTGAGCCCGGCCTTCTGCCAGATCAGCAGTGGCATTAGATTCTCATAGGAGTGCAAAGCCTGTTGTGAACTGTGTACATGAGGAATCCAGGTTGCACGCTCCTTATGAGAATTGAATGCCTGATGATCTGAGGTGGAGCTGAGGCGGTGATGCTAGCACTGGGGAATGGCTGCAAATACTGATTAACATGAGCAGTGAGGTTTGATTGCACATCCCCCCTCCCCCGGTGTGTGGAAAAATTGTCTTCCATGAAACCGGTCCCTGACGCCCAAAAGGTTGGGGAACCTCTGCTCTAAGGGGTTTCTCCAACAGGATTTATCTGTCCAATCTTTAGCCTTATTTTATGATGCTCACTTGTGAACTAGTTGATATAAATCAGGAAACCAGAGTCATAAGCTTGAAAATTGAGTTCAAATTCCCTGGCAAAACCAGTAGGATCCTTATGAGGGTCAGGAAATTTCTTGGTTATGCCTTTAAGTTCTACCTTTGACCATGGTTGATAAACGTAGGCAGGTTGCTCTCTACCAGACACTGGTTGTTCGTGAAACAGAGCCATAACACGGGGCAGGAGGAGAAGCAGGAAAGGCAGGTCAAGGAGAAGCTTCTGAGGGAGGAGGAGAAACTTCAGCCGGCTTTCTAAATTGAAAAATTGGTTTAGACAGCTTTTGTTTTCCTCTTGCAAGTCAATGATTCTATCAAAACCTCTTTTGGATACTTCCAAATTACCACTGGAAATAACGCTCCCAGTTCTGTTTTCTTCCAACTTTTTGTAAGGGAGCTCACAAATAAATTAGTTTAGGCATTTGAAAGGGATCCCACTTTGGCCACTGCAATTTTGGGTTTTCACGAGGTGTGTGAGGCCAATTTTCTAAATAAGGATAAGAGATGGTGTCCTAAGTATTGCACGTGAATCCAGCGGGAGTCTCTAAAGTTGGATCTTGCCTTAAAGAGAATTCGATTTTAGATGCAGACTGTCCACAATTTTTATTCTCCTCCTAAGGGACCAAAAGTTGAAAAGGAAAGATGTTTGGGGTTATGCGTATTGTATTTGGGAATAACTTCCCCAGGTGCCATCCTTGTGTTGGTTCTTCTCTCCTACATGTCTTGGTGAAACCCAGAAATTCTGGCACTTAAAGCACTGGGAGGTCAGCCCCTTCTGTGTGCCCATCAGTGTAAGCAAATTTCTCTGTATGTTCTTTTTTGGGGATTCCTTATGGGACCATTTCTCATTACAAGCAATAAACTGAAACTCCTAGAAGACTTTTGTTTTCTAAGGTGTCTTTTGGCCAGGAAGAACCATATCCTTCATCTTCAGGACTTATCACATATTCATAAAGATCTTTTATACATTTTTGGTCACTAAAAATAAGAATTTAAATGTACCAATTTCAGTCAAGCTTCAAAATCTGGCCAGTTTAAATTTATGATTTTGCTTAAGTCATAGACATTCACTTCTTCCTATTAAAGAGAAACTACTTTCTCTTTAGCACACTTCAAAGAGAAAATGTTGCAAACTTTAGCAAGTAAAAATAAACAAAACCTTACCTTCAAGGAAGAGTGAAACCACAAACCTACAAACAACAGAATCGCTAGAGAGATCAACAAAATCCCCACTGGAAATTTAAAGTAGAGCTCCAATTCCAGCCCCACTGAGCATGGCATCAGGTTGCTTGAATAAGTCTGAATCTCACTGAAGGCAGGGAGATTCAGAACCCAAGAGGGGTCTTACCAAGATCTCCCACAAGTTTGGATAGAAACAGGCTATGTCGGTACCAGGGCTTTGATCTGTCCGTGAAGCAGCTGGCATCCATGGAAAAAGCCCATTTCAGGTCTCATCTGGGTTGCCAGAACATCAATCTGAAATAATTGAAAGGATCAGATTCCAGATTAAAAGAGTTTATTCAAGTGCAGAACAGAATCATCATCCAAGTAACACAGACTCCAAAGGGTTGGGGTCAATGGTCCGAAACTGAAAGGTTAAGGTGTTGCTCCTATAGGGAGGAAACAAAGAAATGTAACAGGATTGCAACATTTTCCATACAAGACTGATGTATGAGTCACAGCAATCTGATTAGTTATAGCCTGCTTTCTTTTTTCCTTAACATTCCATCTTAGACAATGTGATAATGTGATAGTCATGAAGTCTTTGTGTAAGAGAAGAGAGAAGTTTTTGTTTGTTTGTTTGTTTGTTTTTGAGTCAGGGTCTCACTCTGTCACCCAGGCTGGAGTGCAGGGTCACAATCACAGCTCACTGCAGCCTCGACCCTCTGGGTTCAAGCAATCCTTCTACCTCAGCCTCCCGAGTAGCTGAGACTACAGGCATATGCCACCACACCTGGCTAATTTTTTGGTTTTTATAAAGATGAGGTCTTGCTACGTTGCCTAGGCTAGTCTCAAACTCCTGGGTTCAAGCAATCCTCTTGCCTCGGCCTCCCAAAATGCTAGGATTACAGGCATGAGCCACCACACCCAACCAAGAGGGAAGCTAATCTATAATGAAGATCAACAGTGAAGAGAAAAGGGGTCTTCTCTGGTGCCCTTCGGTCTTTTACAACACTGTCCAAAACAATGTAGGGAAAGGAAAGACTAATCTGAAAACAAAGGAACAAATGTTACTGTTGCCTGGCACGTGGAGTCAGGGTAGCTAGTGCAGGTTAGGCATAGACAGATAAATATCTTGTAGGTGGGTTTCAGAAAGCATCCAGACATCCTGTCGGCAGGCTGAACGGCCCTGTGGGTTGGAACGTGGATTCAGTGTGGACTCCCAGTCCTCCCCACCCCTTCAGCTCACCAAAGGAAAACTCCATCAAGGTGGTTCCCAGACTAGGACTCAAAAGGCTGTAGAAATGACAATACGACCACCCTTCCACCCATCAGAGGTGAAGGGATGTCAGTCTCTCCAGAGTGACAGTTACCTGGCCTCTACCCTCCTTCTTAGCACATCAATCATTGCAAAGGCATATCCGTTTATTGTAAAAACTCAAAAGTGTGGTTTTCTTTTGCCCGTGCCAGCTCTGGCATGTCTCTTTATCTTTCCCCTCTTCTTTCTCTAATAAACTTTGTCTTGAAACTTTGCTGGCCGCTCTAAAATTCCTGTTAGGGTTGAACCAAAGAACCCACGAGTTTTGCGCCACACACCACGTGGCATCAACGTGACTCAAGGACCATAATCGCATTCCCTGAATGCTAGAGATAATTTAAAGTTGCAACAGCTTTGATTTTGAATGACTTATTTTTACAATAGGAAGGCTGTTCAAAAGCTGGCGCTTGTTGAATTTTTAATGCTTATCTTTATTAATTTCATACTGAATGCATACACAAGGCAATCCAGATCAGATGGATTATCATTAACCACTTAAAAAGCAAAGAATGGTCACTTGGCTCCCTACACTCCAACTCTTACCCCTGAGGTTACACAATGATAGCCAGAAAAATCTAAGCATACAAAGTCTGTACCATAGGGAAGGAATGAACTAAAATAGAATTTTCTTTGCTTATAAAGAGGAAGAAGGAGGCCAAGCTCAGTGGCTTAGCCCGTAATCCCAGCATTTTGGGAGGCCGAGGAGAGTGGATTGCCTGAGCCCATGGGTTCAAGACCAGCCCAGGTAACTTGGCGATACCTTGTCTCTACAATAAATCAAAAAGTAGCCGAGCGTGGTAGCGTGCCCCTGTAGTTCCACCTACTTGGAAGGCTGAGGAGGAAGGATCGCTGGAGCCCAGCAGGTTGATGCTGGGGTGGCCGTGAGAGTGTCACTTCACTCCAGACTGGGTGACGGAGTGAGATTCCAACTTAAAAAAAAAGAGGAAGGAGGAGTTTCTCCTACAGAGTAAACCAAGATAGAGTTTCTTCAGCACCCAGAGAGGAATGAGACCAGCACATCCCATGACTCTCCAAAGGAGCAATGAAGAAGGAAACCACTTAGAGCAAAGAAGAAGGAAACAATCCATCCACCTGGGCTGGAACTGGCCAGACTCTCGCCGGCACCAACATAGTTCACCACAGCCTCTGGACACAGTGGGGAAGGCGAATGAGGGAAATTCAGGAGTTCTATACTCCTACCATGAATTGGCAGGGCTCTGTCATGGAACAGTGCAGGAAAAAAGCCCTGAGCAGTGACAACCACAATTTCCTAGGAGCTCAACCCTTGCAGGGTGGAGCAGCTGACTTGGGAGGGGATGGCTCCAAGGGTAAGCTCCACAGCTGCAGTCAGTTCTTGCTGGGTGGGTTGCCTGTGAGAACACCTGAGGTCCTGAGGCTGGATGCACCTTGATATTCAGAATGCAGATTGCTGAGGCCAAGACAGGAGCCAGGTGGGATGCATTGCCGTAGCAAACTCTCACTCCCCGTGTAAACTATTCTGTGCCTGCCATGCACAACAGTGTTACCCCAGTGGCCTGGGACTCTCTCCCAATCCCCACTGGGGTAGCCAAGAGTACACACTTGTGGGATGCTTTAGGTCCTCTCCTCTTGAAGGCGCATTGAACTTGGGGAATCCCCAGAGCCCTGCCCTCGGCCCAGGCTGGCTGGGCATTTCCTTGGAGCGACAATAGCCAAGGAGAAACCCTACAGTCACTATCACAGCTGGCTTTCTCCCACGAGTGCCACCTCCTGGCTGGAGGTCAACAGCATAGCCCATCACATTAGATATAATACTTCTACTTTGGGAAAGGCCTGATCCCAAACCCAAGCTAGCAACACTTTCCAAGTCACTCAGGATGCTGTGAGCCAGTGCAGGTGCCCAGCAGAGAACTGCCACGGCTAGCAATTGAGAAACTTACCAAACCAGGGCTATATATAACCGAGAGAACACTTCAGTGCCTGTGTCAGACCTTAAATAAGTAGTCTACCCAAATGAGAAGAAACCAGAAAAATAATTCTGACTATGAAAAACCAGGGTTCTCCAATACCCTCAAAAGACCACACCAACTCTTCAGCAACAAACCCTGACCAAAATGAAATTTTCAAAATTTCAGACATAGAATTCAAAATGTTAGCTGGGCTCGGTGGCTCAGCCTGTAATCCTGTGCCTTGGGAGGCTGAGGTGAATGGAATGGCTGAGCCTGCGGGTTCAAGACCTGCCTGGGAAACTTGGTGAGACCTCATCCCTACAATAAATAAAAAAATTAGCCGGGTATGGTAGCACGTACCTATAGTTCCAGCTACTTGGAAGGCTGAGGCAGAAGGATCTCCAGAGCCCAGCAGGTCGAGGCTGCGGTGGCTGGGAGCAGCCACTGCACTCCAGTCTGGGTGACAGAGTGAGACTCCAACTCAAAAAAAAAAAAAAAAAAAGAATTCAAAATGTTGACTGTAAAATTGATCAATGAATTTCAGAAGAAAATTGAAATCCAACATAAAATAAATTTTGAAAATGATTCAAGACATGAATAAAAAAAATTCTCCAATAAGATAGACACCTTAAAAAACAAAACAAGAGGCAACCCCTTCAGGTCCCCTCCCACTGTGGGAGCTTTTCTGTCCTCTCAATAAAACCTGCTTTCTCAAAAAAAATAATAAGCTGAAATTCTGGAATTGAATCATTCAGGGAAGTACAAAATACAGTGGAAAGTTGTAACTGTAGCCTGGAACAAGCAGAAGAGAGGATCCCAGAGCTTGAAGACAAAGGTTTTGAATTAACCCAATCAGACAAAAATAAAGAAAAAAAAGAATAAAGACAATGGAACAAAGTCTCCAAGAAATGTGGAATCATAGGTGCTCCTGAGGAAGAAGAGAAAGCAGCAGGTTTAAAAAACCTATTTGAGGGACTAATGGAGGAATACTTCACTGGCCTTGCTGGAGATCTAAACATACAGATTCAAGAAGCCCAAAACCCCTAGAAGATTCAGTGCCAAAAGGCCATCCCCAAGACATATAATCATCTAGTTATGCAAAGTTAATATGAAGGAAAGAATTTTAAGAGCAGTGAGACAAAAGCATCAATTAACTCACAAAGGTAAACCTGTAAGACTAACAACAGACCTCTCGGAAGAAACCCTACAAACCAGAAGGGATTTTAGCCCCATCTTCAAGTTCCTCAAAGAGAATGACAGTCAGCCAAGAATTTTGTATCCTGCAAAACTAAGTTTCATAAATGAAGGAGAAATGAAGTCCTTCACAGACAGGCTAATGCTGAGGGAATTTGTCACTAGATCAGCTCTACAAGAAAGACTCAAAGGAGTTCTAAGTATTGAAACAAAAGGTTGAAACGCACCAGTAGAAAAACCCTGGCAATCATAAAGTTCATAGGCTTTATGGAATACCAACACGATAGAGAAGATAAGTAAATAAATAAAGCAACTGGATAACAACCCGTATGATAAATGGAACAGTACCTTATGTGTCATTATTAACTCTGAGTGTAAATGGTCTCAATGCTCCAATAAAAAGATATAGACCGGCAGAATAGGTAAAAGTATACAACCCAAATATCTATTGCTTTCAAGAGACTCATTTAACTCACAAAGACTCCTATAGACTCAAGGTAAAGGGATGGGGAAAAGTATTCCATGCAAACGGAAACCAAAAATGAGCAGGAGTAGCCATTCTCATATCAGATAAAACAGACTTTAAATTAACAACAGTAACAAAAGACAAAGATGGATATTATATAATGATAAAGAGATCGATCCAATGAAAAGACATAACACATTTAAATATATAGATGTGCCTAATGCCAGAGTCCCCCCCAGTTTTATAAAACAAATTTTACTAGACCTAAAAAAAGAGATGGACAGCCATACAATCGTAGTGGGAGATTTCAACACTCTACTGTCAGCAACAGACAGATCATCTAGGTAGAAAGTCAACAAAGAACAGTGGAGTTAAACTGGACTTTAGAACAAATGGAACTGACAGAGATCTACAGACTATTCCATCCCCAAACTATAGAACATACATTTTTTCCCACCAGCACATGGAACATTCTCCAAGACAGACCATATGATAGACTGCAAATCAAGTCTCAATAAATTTTTCAAAAATCAAAATCATATCAGGCACCTTTTCAGACTACAGTGGAATAAAATTAGAAATTAACTCCAAGAATAACTCAAGAAACCAAAACAACAACAACAACAAAGAAACAAAAACAGTAACAACAACAACAAAACAAACATGGAAGCTAAACAATCTGCTTCTGAACGATCCTTGAGTTGACAATAAAATCGAGATGGAAATTTAAAAATTCCTTGAAATGAATGTCAACAACGAAACAAGTTACCAAAATCTCTGGGGCACAACCAAAGCTGTGCTCAGAGGAAAATTTACAACACTTAAGGCCTACATTAATAAGACTGAAAGACTGCATATTATCAACCAAACATCACACCTCAAGGAAATAGAAAACCAAATCAAACCATACATCTGACAAAGGACTAATCTCCAGAATCTACAAAGAACTTCAACAAAACAGTAAGAAAAAAATAAACAGCCCCATTGAATAGTAGGCAAATGTTATGAACAGATATCTCTCAAAAGAAGAGAAACAAATGGCCAACATATGAAAAACTATGAAACATATGAAAACATATTAAAAACATGCTCAACATCACTCATAGTCAGGGAAATGCTAATTAAAACTACAATGAGATAGTACCTTACACCAGTCAGAACGGCCATTATTGAAAAAATAGGTGTTGGTACAATTGCAGAGAAAAGGGAACAGTTATACACGGTTGGTGGGAGTGTAAATTAGTGCAACCTCTATGGATAGTGATATGAAGATCTCTCAAACAACTAAAAACAGACCTACCATTTGACCCAGCAATCTCACTTCTAGGTATCTACCCAAAAGAACAGAGAATATTATATAAAAAAGACACCTGTACCTTCATGTTCATCTCAGCACAATTGCAAAGATGTGGAATCAGCCTAAATGCCCATCAACCAATCAGTGGATGATGAAAATGTGGTATATATACACTGTGGAATACTATTCGGCCATCAAAAAGAATGAAATAGTGTCTTTTGCAGCAACTTGGATGAAATTGGAGAACATCATCCTAAGTAAACTAACTCAGGAACAGAAAACCACTTGTAAGAGAGCTAAACTAAGGATATGCAAAGACATAAAGAGTGGGATAATAGACACTGGAGACTTAGAAGGGGGAGGGGAGGAAGGGATGGAGGGACAAACAAAATCTCCTATTGGGTACAATGTGCACAGGTGGGGGTGGTGGGTACTCTCAAAGCCTGTACTAAAAACTATTTGCATCCCCTGAAGGTATTAACATTAAAAAAAAAAGAGGAGGGAGCTGTCTCCTGCTCCTCCTGGAAGGGTGTCTTTGGAAACCAAGGGACCTGAGTCCTTACTTCCATGCTTTGGCATGTAAGTCAACCTTTGCAGGGACTAGGCAAACTGAGTCTCTATTCTCTCTTGACATGTAAATGCATTTTTTCAGATTTAGGTAAATCTCTCTAGAGTTCTCTCACTATCTACTCAACTGTAAATAACTCAGATTCGCTCTTGGTGGCGGGTGTCCCCAGGTTTCAGGAAAATTTGCTCAGAAAGCCCTAACTGTACAGAAACACACAAATATTTCACATATATTCCACAGCAACCAAAGTGACAAATGCCCACCACATCTCTAAACATCCATAGCAGCCATATTGTGCCAGGCTCTGTGTTAAGCACTAGGGATAAGCAAGGAATAAGCCAGGATCCCCGCCCTCAAGGAGCATTCAGCTCTGAGGGAGGGGCAGACATTGTTCCAGACCCAGTTGAAGCACCAGCCGTACCTGCTCAGCCCACTGGCCTTGCTTCCTAGCCAGAGTGGCCTTAGTGACAAGTCCCACCTGATAGCGGTCTTAAAGCCAGGATGCTACAGTCACAGACTGAGGAGTCCCCATGTCAGTGCCAGTTGACAAGAAGAGACCATGGGCCCTCTTGTTCCAGAAGAGCCCAGTTTCCTTACAGCTGAGAATTCACTTTGGATGGCACCCTTTCTCCTTCATCAACTTCTTCAGCTCTGCTAGAAACATGGCAGCAGCCTTTTTGTTGGCAGTTGCAGCCTCACCACTAATTTTTTTATTTTTCAGTCCAAACCTAATCCTGAATCTGTGTAACTGTACCCTGCTTATAGCAAATGACCTGCTATTAACGTGTTTTAGGGACCATTCACTAAAGCCTTTGCATACAAGGTCTGACAATTAATTTTGCAAACTTGCCACTGTGAGCTTACATGGACAGCACTGTATAAACAACTCAGTAAGGTTTCATAACCTTGGTATATCAGTGTCTCACAGCTGTGTTTGGGTTGATGTGTAGCAGTATCTTGCTGAGTGGCATTCATTATTGTTGCATGTTTTTAAGCGCTGTCGCGAGAATGTCGAAGTTTGAATGAGAGCAATGAGCAAACATAAAATTTCATGTTAAACTTGGCACGAGTGGAAGTGAAATCAGGGACATGTCCGTCCAAGTTTAAGGGGATAATGCCATGAAGAAAACAGCAGTGTACAAATGAATTAAACGTTTTTCTGAGGGGACAGAAAGCGTCACTGATGAAGAGAGGTCAGGATGGCCAGTAACGGGCAGAACTGATGAAAACATTGCAACATTTCATTGAATTGTGTGTCAAAATCATTGACTGTGAGAGGCATAGCAGATCACGGATAGAGAAACAATTAAGAAAATCTTATCTGAAAATCTTGGCATGAGAAAGTTTTGTGCAAAGATGGTCCCGAAGGAGCTCTTGCATCATGACAATGCACCAGCTTACACAGCACTGTCTGTGAGGGAGTTTTTAGCCAGTCAACAAATAACCGTATTAGAACACCCTCCCTACTCACCTGATCTGGCCCCCAGTGACTTTTTTCCGTACCCAAAGATAGAGGAAATATTGAAAGGAAGACATTTTGATGACATTCAGGACATCAGGTGTAACACGACGACAGCTCTGATGGCCGCTCCAGAAAAAGAGCTCCAAAATTGCTTTGATGGTTGGACTAGGTGCTGGCATCCATGCATAGCTTCCCAAGGGGAGTACTTTGAGGGTGACCCGTAGTGATATTCAGCGATGAGGTGTGTAGCACTTTTTTGTTTTTGAGTTGGAGTCTAACCTGCTGCCTAGGCTGGAGTGCAGTGGCACACTCACGGCCACCCCAGTGTCGACCTGCTAGGCTCCAGCAATCCTTCCACCTCAGCCTTCCAAGTAGCTGGAACAACAGGCGTGTGCTATCACACCCGGCTTATTTCTGATTTATTGTAGAGACAAGGTCTTGCCAAGTTGCCCGTGCTGGTCTTGAACCCGCGGGTGTAGCACTTTGTCTAGGATGAGTTTGCATACTTAATTGTCCGACCTCGTAGGCCAGTGTTTTCTGGCATGACACGCTGCCATCGGTCGGAACGCTTTTCTCTTAAACTTAATGCATTTTCCATCTCAGCTAAGCACTTCCCATGCACTGTGGCCACATCGTTTGCAGTCTGAGGTCCAACAGCACAAGAGCACAACTTTCTTTTTCCTTCTTCACAATTTCATGGATAAAAGATTAGTTCTTTTCGTAGCTCTTAGCAAACTCAGCATGAGATTTTTTTCTCTCCTTATTACGCTGAGCATGTTTACCTTTTCACTTAAAGAAAGCCCTTGATGGCTTCTCTATGGTGTGTCCGAATTGCCAACATCACTCCTCTTGCACCCTGGGGACATTATCAAGTAAAATAAGGGTGACTTGAACACCAGCACTGCGATACAGCAACAGAGCGTCCGATAACTGAGATGGCGACTGAGTGATAACGCGCAGGGGTCTACAGCAGGGAGACGCTGGACAAAGGGATGAATCCTGTTGGGGGAGGGGCAAACGCAGGACAGTACGTGATTTCATCATGCTACTCAGAACAGTGTGGAATTTAAAACATATGGATTGTTTATTTCTGGAAATTTCCATGTAATATTTTTGGACCGTGGTTGACTGAAACTCCCCAAAGCCAAACCGTGCGTAAGGGGGCACTGCTGTCCTGAGTCAGAGTGGAGAACAATGCCATCCAGACTCACCTCTACCTCTTGATAAGGAGGTCTAGGATACACAGACGGAGGTGCCAGAATGGGGTGCCTGGGCTAGGAACTCAGATATGTGCAAGAGCATGGCCGGTGAGGGGCGGTTGGGGGGAGTCCTTGATTGAAGTCCCTTCAGAGGCACTTTGTCTGGTGGGTGGGGCGGATTTCCCCAGGAGGCCTGGCAGGTAGAGCCTTTGCGATTGCCTCTGGTGAGGCCTGGAAGACCGTGCATGGGTTTGGGGACAGGAACCAGACTCCTCCATAACAATTATGGTTAATATTTGTCAAGCTCTTGCCGTATGAGACCGTAGGAGGCCTGATGATTAAGTTCGTGAACTTGCCACTGTGTGCTCATGTTGATAGCATGGTACAAACAACTCAGTAAGGTTTCATAACCTTGGTTTATCCGTGTCTCACCGTGTTCGTGTCGATGTGTGACGGTGTCTTGTTGAGTGGCGTTCGAGATTGTGGTTGCATGTTTTTGTGTGCCATTGCGAGAATGTCAGAGCTTGAATTAGAGCAACAAACACACATTAAATTTCTTGTTAACATTGGCAAGAGTGGAAGTGAAATCAGGGATGTGTCAGTCCAAGTTTATGGGGATAATGCCATGAAGGAAATGGCAGTGAACAAATGGATTGAACGTTTTTCCGAGGGGATAGAAAGCGTCACTGAGGAAGAGAGGTCAGGATGGCCAGTAATAAGAAGAACTGACAAAGACATTGTAAAAACCTACTGAATTTTGTGTTGGCTGACTGTGAGAAGCATAGCAGACCCAATAAACAGAGAAACAATTAGGAGAATCTTAACTGAAAATCTTGGCATGAGAAAGGTGCATGCAAAAAATGGTCCCAAAGGAGCTCTTGCATCACGACAATGCACCAGCTCCTTCACTATCTGTGAGGGAGTTTTTAGTTAGTCAACAAATAACTGTACTGGAACACCCTCCCTACACACCTGATCTGGCCCCTAATGATATTTTTCTTTACTCGAAGACAAAGGAAATATGGAAAGGAAGACATTTTGATGACATTCAGGACATCAAGGGTGATACAGTGACAGCTCTGATGGCCATTCAAGAATAAGAGTTCCAAAATTGCTTTGATGGGTGGTCCAGGCACTGGCGTCAGGTGCATAGCTTCCCAAGAGGAGTACTTCGAAGGCAACCATAGTGATATTCAGCAATGAGATATGTAGCACTTTTTCTAAGATGAGTTTGTGAACTTAATTGTCAGTCCCCATATGCCTGGCATCATGTCATGCACTTTGCATGAATTAACTCATTCAATCCTCACAAAGCTCTTGAGTGCATGTGAAGTGTTGAGAACCACACCTGGCACACAGTGAGCCCAGTAGGTGTTGGCTATGATCATTGCCCCCATTTTACAGGCGAGGAGACCAAGGCAGAGAGCAACAAAGTAATGTAGTCACACAGTTACTCACCGGCGGAGTGAGGGTTCAAACCCAGGCAGCCCGACCCTGTGGGCTGTCCCGTGCTACCTCTCTGGGATACCTGCAAGCAGGTTGCCAGTGTCCAGGCGAGTGATGAGATCAGTCCCAGGCAGGAGGCACGGATGGCATCCCTGAGGGAAGGGGTGTTCTCATTCCCACCTCCTCACTGTCTCCAGAACACTCGGGGTCTTGGGTTTCCTTTCTTGGAGGCTCTGTTCATGCTGTGTGCTACTCGTCCTGCATCTCCAAATCTGCTCCATCGCTCCAGGTCCAGCGTGGCTCCCTCCACCTTCCAGAAGCTTCTCTGATTGCCACTGTCCAAGCTGAGGATGAAAGCAAAGAAGAGCTGGCAAAGTACTTAATCTCTCCTGCTCAGGGTCCCCCTTGGAAAAAACATAATAATGTAATAATAATAATACTCGCATGGAGCGGCCGAGTTTATGTAGTGCTAAAGCTGCACTTTCCTGCATGCAGTACCTGCATCACACCCTTCCCGTCATGCTGTTGCCTTCCTGAGGGCTTAGAGCACAGTAAAAACAGTGTGGGTTTTGAATTTAGGCAGGCTTGAGTCTCGGGGTTGCTCTCACTCTGCGATCTTGGGCAAATTCCTTTACTGCTCGATGCCTCGGTTTCCTCATCTGTAAATGAGGGTGCAGCAGCGGGTGGGGGGTGTTTAAAGCGGGTGGGGGATGAGATGACTGCTCCCTGAGTGAAGGAGGCTTGCTAAGTGCCTCAGCCCCTCTGTTAGAGCTGGGGAAGGAAAGGGGAGGGGAGGGCAGGAAAGATTTTACTTGGCTGACACACAAAATGAGGCTGACTTTGTCTTCTCCAGGGCCTAACGCGGACTCTTACCTGTAGATGTGTTTGAGGGTCCTCTGTAGCGGGAAGCTTCTGCTTTCTGTGTCTGGGGTTGATGCTTCTCCCTCTCCCTCGGGTCTTCCCATGTGTCAGGGCTCCACTGACCCTCTGCTAAAGCCTGTTAGGACAGTCCCTCTGCAGGAGTCTCAGTGGGCCAGCAGGCTCTGTCCATGGTCCAGCGGGTCCTGGGGAGCACCCTGGAGTCCTCTGAGCTGCCTTCCCTGCGGCTACTTCTCTCTACCCCCTGCTGTGGCCTCCTTGGGTCTTTAGATGGGAGTCAGTCTGCTGCGCCTCTGGAAACTCTGGGGAGGGAGTTGTCCCCAGACAAGAGAAGGCCTCTTCTCTAGGACTGAGAAGAAAGAAATGCCATGGCCCATCAGTAGCTCTCTCCCAGGAGAGCGCCTCTTGAGTGCTCTCCTTCAAAATTCGCACTTTCTTGCCCTTGGGAGTACGGTTCTATGGCTGTGTAGCAAATTACCACAAACGTAACAGCCCAAAGCCAGCTACTTGGAAGGCTGAGGCGAAAGGATCGCCGGAGCCCAGCGGATCGAGGCTGCGGTGGCCGGGAGCGGCCACTGCACTCCAGTCTGGGCGACAGAGTGAGACTCCAACTCAAAAAAATAAAAAATAAAAACATCGCCTTTGACAATTTGCTTCTCAGTGTTTGTCATATCACTTTGGTCTTTGATATTGACCGTATCTTGGTCTCCTTTTCAAAACTTCCATTTTAACATCATCATGCTCGTTTAATCTTTTTACCAGATTTAATCCTTGCAGCGGTTCAGTATAACACTCTTTCTTATCCCTGTTTGACAGCTTAGGAAATGGAGATTCAAAGCGTTCCATAACTTACCCAAAGTCATGCAACCAGGAAGCAGCAAAACTGGCTAGATTCTTCGTCCACCAATTTGAAGTGACTGTCCCTCGGGCCCTTCATGCCAGCCTGTCTAAAACCAAACATGGGCTCACCCTTTCCAACCCAAGCCTCCTCCAGTGTCCCCCATCTCAGGAAGCATGGCTGGCCATTGGGTTGAATAAGCCAGAAGTCTTGGACTTCCCATTGTGGCTTCCTTCTCCTCTCCTTCCCTGGACCCATCACCAAGCACTGCCAATCTGTCTCCCAAGTCTGTGTCGGGTTGGCTGCCTTCTCCCCAGCACAGACAGCACTCTCTCCTCACAGGTCTGCCTGAAGCAGTTGTGCCCCAGCCATGATCCTCAGGTGGCACTGGGTGCTCTTTTAAAATAAAGCATCTGATGCCAGCCCTCTGTTCTGAAGCCCTTAGACAGACCTGGCCCTACCACCTACCCCCCCAGCTGCACAGACTCCCCCTGTGCCTCCCCTCCCTTGTTTTAAAGCAGGATATGGAATTACATCCACTCTACTGTGTTGTCAGTTTTCTCCAATTATTTTCTTTGTTTCTCTCTCTCTTCCTGCTTCCTTCCTTCCTTCCTTCCTTCCTTTCTTCTCCCCCAAGCCATGATAATATTCTTTCAACATCTCTAGCAGATGAGATTCCTTCCACTCCAGGGCCGTTGAATGTGCTGTTTTCTTGACTCTTAGAAGTCAACTCAAAAGTCACTTCCTCGAGGAAGCCTTGCTACCACCCCCAGCACTAGAACTGACCCTTCTTAGTATAATTTACTATGATTTCCAAAATAAGTATAAATTACTTTTATGATTATAATATGATTGCATTTTATTTTTAAAAAATTAAAATGATACCTACATATGTGTACATATGCTTTTGGAAACAGAGAAAGTATAGAAGACCATACGATGGACTGTGAATATTGATCAACTTTTATTTTGGTGGCATGGAAGTCTGTGGGCTAAGGGCAAAGATCTCTATATTATTTGAATTGTTATAGGTGCATGTAAAAAGGACAATAAAATAAATTCATTCACAGAACTATCACAAATAAAAGCAAAGAAAAAGTGACATTCTATTTGCCAAATATGACATATTGGTATTTTATTTTTACTGAGAAGTAACTATTGTTAAAATTGGCTGTTTTTTATTTATCCTTAACTTTTCATGTTCTAGGACTATCTAACAACAGCTGAATAACAAGATTAATGATATTATATCTTTAGAATGGAATACTATGAAGTATTAAAAAGTCATTCAGAGGCTTCCTTTTTAATTATTTACAACACCATTTAAAATGGTTATTTCATACATACATACATCTATTTTTAACCGATTCCCTATTATTAGACATCTTATTGATTCTAGAATAGTATTAAGCAACAAAGGTGGTGGGAACATTTGTGTCTTTTTACTGGTTTTAATGAGACGACCTCTAGTGCTTTATTGTTTTTCTATTGACCAGTGACTTTAGAAGTTCTTTATCATGTTCCATAATTACTTCCTATTTCTGCTTCCCTAAGTTCTTGATGTCTAATTTATTAAAATAAAAAGTTTATTTAAAGATTAAAAAATAAAAAAGAACTGACCCCTCTGTTATTAGCCTTTAATGCCTCGTGCACATTTTCTTCATTGTGTTTATCTCTGTTTGAAATGATATATTTGTATGATTTTTTTTTTTTGAGTTGGAGTCTCACTCTGTCACCCAGACTGGAGTGCAGTGGCCGCTCCCGGCCACCGCAGCC
>CAUYQG010107437.1:0-18587 GCA_963574415.1 Tarsius wallacei
ATAAGATACAGATTTTTGTTTCTGAATTAAACAGGAGAAATCGTTATGGTGTCTAAAGATATCAATCATTATTGATATTTAACTATATTCAGTATACATTTTGATATCAATATAGAATTTAATCTAGAAAATAAAAATTATCAAAATGCAGTACCACAAACAGAAAGTTAGTACAGGCTTCATGTATTAAAGAAATTAACTTTGTTACAAAAACTTTTCTACAAAAGTATTATAGGAACTCCGACGTCATTTACACGGAATAAGAACTATTGTAAATGACACAGTACTAAAAAAAATGCTCTTAGGGTACAGAAAAAGAGGACTGCCTTTCAGTACGGGCTTGATAGCCAAAGTGTTGAATAAAAGCAGTCAAACATTCCTGTGAACATGGATAAAGAAACAAATATTTCATTGAATATAATACATTCACTGATTTATTTTTAAAGGGGCATTATACAATAGTAAGTATGATTTTGTTTTTTACAAATGCAAGAGTGGTTTAAAATATGGAAAAAATAAGCCCTAGCAGAGGTTCAGATCTATTATCCCAACACTTTAGTAGGTTGTGGTAGGAGGATTGTTTGAATCCAGGAGGCCAAACTATCCTTGGTAACATATCTCTGCAAATAAAAACAAACAAACAAACAAAAAAACAAAGAAAGAAAAGAAAAAAATTAGCGGGGCTCGGTGGCTCAGCATGTAATCCCGCGCCTTGGGAGGCTGAGGTGAGTGGATTGCCTGAGCCCGAGGGTTCGAGACCCGCCTGGGCAAGCGAGACCTCATCTCCACAATAAATTACAAAATTAGCCGGGCGTGGTAGCGCGCGCCTGTAGTTCCAGCTACTCGGAAGGCTGAGGCGGAAGGATCGCCGGAGCCCAGAGTGTCGAGGCTGCGGTGGCCGGGAGCGGCCGCTGCACTCCAGTCTGGGCGACAGAGTGAGACGCCAACTCAAAAAAATGGGTCCACATGTAACTAACTTACCCTAGATGAGAATCAGAGAGCCACAGAGAACTTCAGGTTAACCACCACAGTGATTCTCAGTTCTGACCTCATATCAAAAGCATCAGCTGGGAAGCTTCTAAAACTCACTCGTACCCGGGCCTCATGCCAACAAAACCTCTGGAAGGGAAGCCTAAGAACGGGCATTTTTAAGAGGCTCTTTGGTAATTCTAAGTAGCAGCCAGGCCCCAGAACCCATGTTCTAGTCTAACCGCTCCATCTTACAGAAGAGGAAGCGGAGAAGCAGTGTTGAATAGAGACTAGAAGAATTAGGGTGACCTACTGTCCTGGTTTGCCCAGAACTGAGGGGCTTCCCGGGAATGCAGAACTTTCTGTTTTAAAACAAGAACAGTCAGTCCCACAACGAGGGACTTTCAGAACTAAAACTGGGAAAGTCCTGGAACAATCAGGATGAGTGGGTCATCCTCACAAAAACTCTCATCCCTCTCTTTTCGGTAGCTCTTTCTGTGTGAAATGATGGAGTAGGTGATTCATGAATCCTGGACAGTTGATTGGGTGTCTTGCTATTTGATCAATCTCATAATGTGGAAGAAGAGCTGCCCTGTAGGTCCTGACAGCTTCCAAATCCAAACATAAAGCAATCTGTCAATTAGCCTCTCAGGGGACAGAAGATGGTGTGGAGGCAGGTGATCTCAGTGGCACACCCAGATTTGCTTGGATGTCTGTTACCATACTGGTTTTCTGTTTCTGTGGGATGAAGGAAGGACTTCTTTCTGGGCTAAATCCTCCTGTGACAAGGTTTCATGTCACTGTGTGCTTCTGTAGCAATTATCACAGCAATCATTTTATGTTTGTGTGATCATCTGATTGACGTCTGTCAAGATTTAAAACCCAGTGAGGACAGGCCGTGTCTGTTTCAGTTCATTAGTGCATCTCAGTACTTAGCATAGTAGGTGACATACAGTAGTGCTCAACAAATAAATCAATGAATGAATAAGCAATGAACGTTGTCACCCATTCTTGTGCCCAGGGAATAATATTGCTTTGTATTCTTCAGATTGCAAACCAGCAGGAGATGAGTGTTAAGTCTTTGTCTGATGGGGCCCACACTGTTATGATACATGCAATCAACATGCATCTGAAATGAAGAGACACAGGAGTGATCATGAGGGTGGTGATGGCCTTGCTGAGTGGCTGTTCTGTGCCACCTGCTGCCTGAGACACGGCTGCTTCTGAAGCCTCTTGTACCGGACTGCTACCCTCATGTCCAGTCCCATGCACCTGCCCCCTGCCTTGGCGACCTTTGACATTTTTATTAATACCTGTGACGTTCAGGCATCTCAAGGCAGAGCCTCTGTCACATTCCTACTACCTCCTTGCGGATGGTCCACGGATTTACCATCCTCCTCAGATCACTGAACATCCCTCTGTTCAAGGTGCCGTGCTGAATGCTGGGGAAGCAGGTCTGGGTGGGAGTTGGTGAGATAATCGTGATGAATGAGATATGAGCTAGCACATTTTACCACTCAGTTGGTAGGGGAGATAATGCATGTGCTTAGAAAAAGCTTATCAGATGATAGAGGGCAGTTTGTAATAAATTCCAGGAACGTGGTGCTCCTGATAAGTGGTGCCCAATTTCAGGGGAGGGAGAGAATGAGCTAGAACTGTGGGCTGGGCTGGACCAAGCAGGGGTGGGATGGAAGTGTGAGGGGAGGAGTTCTCCATTGTGCCATCCACATCCCCCATTTTCCACACTCAGACACCAATCTTTGGCCCTCACATCCATCCTAAACTCCTAAACTCCAAAGGGAGCAGGACAGAAGTCTCTTTGAGTAAATGCTTGCCATGTCCCTCTGGAACAGGCACAAAACCTTGAACCTTGCAGTAATTCATTAGAATGTTGATGAATGTAGAATGAATGAATGAAAGAATGCATGAATGAGTCAAGAGACCACCCCAACTGCACCCATCACCCTGAGAACAGCTCAGCTATGATGAGGAGGTGCTGTGCTCCTGGGTCTTTCCCACTGGTCCCCATGGGAAACACCCAACTGATGAAGTCAGCCCTGCTGAGTCATTTCCTGGGAAGTGGCCTGGAGAACCAACTCACTTTAGTGCCTGGAGTCTTCCAGGACTTGGCTTTGGGCGCCACCTGGTGACACCCTTAGGAAATGCTCTCTTACTCCACTCCTTCAGGCTGGCCAGTGTCAGAATCTTCCAGGTGGGGAATCACCTGAAACTAGGACCCTGGGGTCCCAGCTCCCCGGCACTGTCAAATCAACCCTCTTCTAAGCCCCTTCCCCCATGACCACATTCGCACTGTATCTTTGGTCCTGAGTATCTTCTTGAAGAGTATGCCAGCTTCTTAGACGCCCTGAAGGCATCCAGCTGTCCAGGGTTACCATGTCCTTCCCGAATCATGTGGGGGGAGTCAGGGCCACCTTTCAAGACTTTCTGGAAGGGACTTATGTTTCCCAAGATCTGCATCCTATTCACGTTCCTCTTTTTCCTCACCATGTCATCCCACTGGATGAACACCCCAGCCTCCCCATGCCCAAAGTGCCACATGCCAAAGCCTATGCATGTAGCCCCCTTTATTGGAGATCTAGAGTCAGAAAGCACAGATCGGGGTTATTTCAGCATATAAAGCTAAGTGTTAGACATCCCTGTTCAATGCCGTGCAAGAAATGGGGGTTAGGGGGCTCTGGTCATTGGCAGACCGGACTCTACAATGGGAAGACTGGCTCTGACAGCTGGGGTCAGTTCTGGATAAAGAGTATTGAAAGAGTGTTGTGGTGTGCCGATAGATAGGAGCCCTACTCACAAGAGGCTTACATTCTAGTTAGTAATGGGAGGTGAGCAACAGACAACTGGACAAGTACACAAATGGATGATTTCCATAGCAATAAGTACCACCAAGAAGAGAAAATAAAAGAAAATGACAGAAAGTGGCTGGTGGGGAAAGGAAAGCACCTCTAGAAATGAAGTCAGGGATCTCAGAAGGTGGTGTGAGACAACCCCTAAGAGGGAGACGGAGAAAGAGGGAGGAAAAGAGTGAACAGTGAGGAAGGAAGGGCTATGGAAGGTGCCAGAGAAATGGCTCTTCACTTCTGGGGCGAAGTGTCAAAAAGAGACCCCTACAGCAAGGCAACCAAGGTGACTTTCAAGAAAGACCATTGTGCATGCTCAGACCAGAGTTCAACGAGGGCACACTGTGACCTCTCCTCTGAGTTCTTCATTTTCAGTAAATTGATCAGACCCGTGTATGTTTTATGCAAGGGTTTTTTTCTTTTCTTCTTCTTTTTTTTTTTTTTTTAGCGTGGTTTCTCTCTTGGTTTTGGTGGAAATCGAGGGAAGAACTGAGATTGCTACCCATGGAGCAGAACAGAAAACACATGTTTGAAAACAGAAGCCCAGAGGTAAAGGCAGTGTGAGCTCACACAGTCAGTCCCCCCTGGAAATTCCTTTTGAGCAAGGCTCAGACACGTCAGCCCCGGAGCTAGGAATTCAAGCTCATCTTTGCTCACTCTCAAGGAGCAGTGAGGCCACGGCTGACTTTCAGGGTAGACTCCTCAGTGTGTATTGAGCACTTACTGGCACTCTCCCTTAGTATCTCATTTCATCTTTGCACCTAGGAACCACGGTTATTTCCACTTTACAGAGGAGTAAACCGAATCCAGACGATGTTAAATAACTTGCTGAAGATCACACAATTGATAAGTGGGAGGGGCAGGACTTGAATTCAGGTCTGACTCCGCCTCTGTGTCCTGAGCCACGCTCTAGATAGAAAATATAAGAATGAATTTAAAAATGAATGTTTCTCCTGCCTACTCGCCCCAACGTTCAGACACGCATGGAAAGGAACGTGGTCATATTCTTTTGAATTCCATAGAAGTTGCCCTGGGTTGAAATTTGAAAGGAACTTTGACTACTGAGTAGTTTTCAACCAGGGCGCGTTTGGTGATGTCTGGAGATATTTTTGGTTGTCGCAACTGGTGGTGGGGAATGTTGCTGGGGTCAAGTGGGTTGAGGTCAGGATGCTGCCAAACACCCCACGATGCATGAGACAGCCCCTGCAATGGAGAATTATCTGGACAAAAAAGTGGCCCAAGTGCTGAGGATGAGAAGCCCTGAGGTTGAGAATGTCATCAGGGAAAGCAGCTAGATGGCTAGCATGATATCATCTTGATGATTTAACCTCAACCCAGGGACTGTTTCTCAGCTTGTCAAGCCTAGAACCTTGATTTTGTAAATTCTCTGAGAAGCTCAGTTTCTGTAGAAATGATTCGCACCACACAAAAAAACTGACTTTTAATTTTTTAAAATTCAGATATCCCCCCCAAAAAATGAAACAAGCAAGAACTCTCCCCAGTGTGTATAGATGATATTGCACTATACTTTAGAAAAGCCAAAGGAAGAAAGCCAAGAAAAAAATAACCCACAAAAAACTCCACCTGAATGCATTCAAAGCCCTCCTTTCCTGGCAGGTGGGAAGGAGCACTGGGCAGGGAGCCCTGGAGTCTGGGCAGTCCCCTGCAGCTCAGCACCACTTTGGGCTGCCCTTGTCCAGGGCTGCTATGGTGGCATCTGGGGAATGGGTACCAGAAGCCATGCTTCTAGAAAGAGTCAGACTTGGAGATAGTCCAAAACCCACAGAGACAAAGCCAAAGGGAGAGAGCCCAGGAACAAAGCCAGGGAATTCTCTAAAGCTACAATCATTCATTTGCCACAAGAAACTGGAGGGGCACACGGTCCAGAATTTTCTTGTCAGCAGAACAATGAATTCTCTCCCCAGAAGCAAAACTTCAGGGAGCCAACTACTCATCCAGTGCAGAGCAATTCCTCACAACACAGGTGAGTGAACTTCATAGACTCTTCAGTCTTTGAAAGTACCTTCCTCGTCCCAGGAATGACCAAGCCAGACACTTCTAGAAAGATTCTGGTGCTGAATGCTCTTGACTTCAAGCTCTGACACTCAGTCCCAGGGAGACCTGTATCACACACTGCCCGACTTCCCTGGTCACTGATGCTTTCTTCCTCCCGTCGGCACGTAGACCAGACTGTGGCTGAGTCTGTAGCCTGGAGTCAGCTAGTCTTGCAATTTGACCTGAGATGCGTTGATTTTCTAGTTTTGAATTTTATTTCCCTTGTCTCCCAGTACTACTAGTGCATGGGGCTCCTGTCCACTTCATTCTGGACCTGTGCTTGATGACCCGTTGCTTTCTACAAAGTGTCAGCATTACCTTAGGAGGTGCGAGGTTCGAAAATTAAGTTTGCGAACTCATCCTAGAAATCGTCGTATTACCCTTGATGTCCTGAATGTCATCAGATGTCTTCCAGTCAATATTTCTTTTATCTTTGGGTAAAGAAAAGAGTCACTGGGGGTCAGATCAGGTGAGTAGGAAGGTGTTCTAATACAGTTATTTGTGCAATGCTGCCAACGTAAGCATACGGTGGGAAGTTCGCAAACTTAATTGCCAGACCTCAGCAAGTGACGATGACAGCTCTGATGGCCATTCCAGAAAAAGAGTTCCAAAAGTGCTTTGACGGATGGACTAGTGCTGGCATCGGTGCACCGTTTCCCAAGGGGAGTACTTTGAAGGTGACCATAGTGACATTTAGCAATGAGGTGTGTTGCACTTTTTCTAGGATGGGTCTCGAACCTAATTGTTGGACCTCGTATATTACCCTCCTTACCAAGTCTAGGGTTGGCAAGGCAGCTCAGGCAACGTTGAAATCGAATCCTGGCTGTACCACATACTGTCTGTGTAACATCGGGTAATGGATTTAATCTCTCCAAGTCTCAGTTCCCTCATCTGTAAACCAGGACTACAGCTGCGTGGGATTGGTGTGAGGATTAAATGAGGTAAGGCATACGAAGTGCCTAGCACAGTGCTGGGCAGATGGTGAGCACCCAGTTGCTGTTGGCTATCATTATTCAGGAGTGCTTTGCACACAGCCTGCCAATGGTAGTGGGTACCTCACACCGTGCTTCCCTTGTAACACGTGCCTGGTGCATGGCCGTCACTCAGGGAGCCAGAGCCAACTACTTGTCCACTATTTCGTTCAGACACGCATGCTGTTCTGACCAGTGAAGATTAGAGACTTAAGGAGTTCAGAAAGTAAAGTGGTATTGCAAGCTAATGCCACAGGCCTAAGGCCAACCTTGCCTCCACCCCTCATGACTACAGGACCCTCGATGGTTATTTAACCACTCAGTTCCCTCACAGAAAAGTGGAGCACATGGCAACATTCACCTTCTAGGCCCACACTTCTAGGCCCATAGAAATATAATGGTGAACCATAAATGCAAGCCACATGTGTGACTTTTTAAAATTTAGTATCCACATTACAAAGAATTAAAAAATTAGACTGGGTGTGATAGTTCACACCTATAAGTTCACACCTATAATCCTAGCATTTTGAGAGGCAGAGGCAAGAGGATTGCCTGAGCCCAGGGGTTCCAGACCAGCCTAGGCATTTGGCGAGACCTTGTCTCTACAATAAATCAAAAAATTGGATGAGCATCGTGGTGTAGTTCCAACTACTCAGAAGGCTGAGGCAGAAGGATCGCCTGAACCCAGTAAGTTGAAGCTGTGATAGCCATGAGTGTGCCATTCCACTCAAGCCTGGGTGACAGAGAGAGACCTCAACTACAAAAAAAAATGAAATTGATAGTAATAATATCTTTTACTTAACCCAAGATAGCAAAAATATTATCATTTTGACCTGAAATCAATTATAAAATGAAGGGGATATTTTGTATTATTATTATTTTGTTGTTGTTTGAGTTGGAGTCTTACTCCATTGCCCAGGCTGGAGTGCAGTGGCACGCTCATGGCCACCCCAGCATAAACCTGCTGGGCTCCGGTGATCCTTCCACCTCAGCCTCCCAAGTAGCCAGAACTACACTACCACGCCCGGCTATTTTTTATTTTTTTTATTGTAGAGACGAGGTCTCGCCAAGTTGCCCAGGCTGGTCTCGAATCCGTGGGCTCAGGTAATCCACTCACCTCAGCCTCCCAAAGTGCAGGGACTACAGGCTGAGCCACGGAGCCCGGCCTTGTATTATTTTTAAAAACACAGAGTCATTGAAAAAGCGTGTATTTGATATGTACTGTGCATGTCAGTTAAAACTAGTCAGATTTCAGGGCCTCAGTAGCCACATGTGGGGAGCAGGGCAGCATGACTCTAGGATGTGTAGAAATTAAAGGTAATGGCTGTAAATTAGTTGGTTCCAAGTAGGTACGTGGTAAATGTTGGCATTATCATTTTACCATTTGAAATGGACAGCACACAGGTGACTAATTATATAAGTAGTTAAATGACAAATTATGTGTTTAATACTCATGTTTTCACATTATGAACATAATAGGTAGTATGATATAGAGAATAATATAGATATTACAGATAGTATAATACAGAGGCTAGACACACAGCCTCCAAAGTAAAACAGCCTCTGATCCAAACTGTTGGATCTTACCTCTGCCACTTACTAGCTATATAGCCCCAGCAAATTGCTTACTGTCTCTGTGCCTCAGTTTACTAATCTGTCAAAGGAGGTTAAAAATAGCATCCACATTATAGGGTGGTTGTGAGGATGAAATGAGTTTATTCATGTAAAGTACTCAGAACAGTGCCAACACACAATAGGTAGACGTGAGTTGTTCTCGGTCCATGCTTATTAAAGTAGATCTGAAAATACAGAAAAGTTGGAGAAAACATTCATCAATTAACCCCAGAGTCTTTTCCCCCTGAAATAACCACAGCTGACATTTCTTTCCAGTGGTTTCTTGATAAAACATGGGCCCCACCTATTTCCTCTCTTGATAAGTTACACAATGCCTCCTCCTCCCTCTTTTATTCCCCACCCCCTTTTCTGCCCTTGCAATCTCTGGCCCCAGAGGATGACCCAGAAGCCAGGTAGAGGTCAAAGAACCTTCCTACAGTCGCGAAGAAAAAGCAAACAAATGGACCTGTACTTCAAACCCAACAACACTTCTCTGGTTTGTTGTCTAGTGACAATGTCATTAGCAATTAGCATATGACATTTTGCTTCTGGCAAATGTCAATTGAGATGAGACTGTTGATTTGGTCATACCACAGCTCCGCGGTATCACCATCACGTGTGATAGTCCCAGGGCCCTCTCTCAGCCATGACGGACGTTCCTAGTATGCCTTGATGACTCAAATATGAGTAGCAAATGCCTGTCCCTGATGACGAGCCCTTCTGCTGGGTCTACAATTCTGACCAGGAACCCCAGACTTGAGGGTGTGCTCATGAGAATCACTTGGTGAAATGGTTAAAATGCAGATTCTGAAAGGATTCTAAGGACACCGAGGAATGTGCATTTTCATACATGCTGCAGGAGATTCTGATTTTTCTCTGGCCCACTCTCTGAGAAACCCTATAACGTGAGGGCTGTAATCCTCTTTGTGCCTCACTGGCTTCTACAAACACATAGACCAAGACAGCGCTAGCAATAGCAATAACACCAGAACAAAAAAGAAGAGAGCCCTCTCCCCTCCCTGGATGTTTGGCCCACAGTCCTTGCCTTTGGAGCTCAATGTTTGCTTTCAACCCTAGCACAGATGGCACCAGTCCCTGTTTTTGAAAATGGTGTGACTTTCATGTCACATGACACCATGATATTGAGCAGTCCAATGATAATGGAAAGAAATGTTATGCCTGGAGTCAAATCTTGACTTTGCAGCTGATTTGCTGTGTGGCTTCAAGCAAGTTTCTTCCTTCTTTGAATCCCAATTTACTTATCTGTAAAACAGAGAATGCAGCCAACCTCTCATGATTGCTGTGGCTATTGAATAATAAAATGGATGTGAGCAAACTTAGAGCAATGCCCCCTGAAGAGTAGATAGTAGATGCTCATTTTATTTATTCAACAATTATTTATTGGATTCCCATAAGTGCCAGGCTCTGTGCTAGATTTGGGGGTGCAGAGATGAATGGGAGGTGCTGCCTATCTGCAAGGTGTTCTCTGTATGCCGGGGGAGGCAGGCAATGTCTCTGCTATGAAACAGAAAGAAAGTCAAGAAAGTGTGGGTGACTTCCCAGGAATATGATTCTCCTTTTCCCCAGATGATCCCTTGCTACCCATCCAGGAGTTGGAGAGTGGCCCACTGAGACCAAGTTGTCTGCTCACAGGGGTTGACCACAGAAATGTCATATCTCTGTGACCCTGTCACAGGGTCCTATCCTTCAGCTGGCTCTCCCAAGTAAAACTGAGCTATGTAGTGAGGGCCTGGTCGAGGTGTAAAAACCCTTGTCCCAATACACATCAAAGACCTTTAGTATATCTTTGCCCCAAAAAACCTTATTTGTATTGGTGATTCAATGAATATTTCTCCTGGAAATACATAATCTACCTAGCCAGTTCTTCTCTTTGACATTAGACTGATAATTCTTACTTGAAACACTAGTGAACATTCTTGTGCAATGTAACCTTTAGGTGCACGACTGTGCACAGGTGTTAACCTTTTAGTTGCCAGATTGTGGAAAGGTTGGGCAGGGGTGTTCAGGGCATCCTGGAGTAGGGAACACATTGAGTGCTACACCAACAGTTTTGCTCTTATTTAATAAGCTAAAAATCCAGCTGGGCATGGTGACTCATACCTGTAATCCCAATAATTTGGGAGACAGAGGTGAGAGGATTGCCTCAAACCAGGGGTTTGAGACCAGCCTGGGCAACTTGATGAGACCCCGTTTCTACAATAAATAAATAGCCAAGGTGCTGTGCTCCTGTAGTTTCAGCTACTTGGAAGGCTGAGGCAGAAGGATCGCCTGAGTCCAGCAGGTCAAGGCTGCGAAAGTCATGAATGTGTCACTGCACTCTAGCCTGGGTGACAGAGTGAGATTTGCACTCAGAAAAAAAAAATCCAAATAAGACTCAGAGGAGAATTCTGGAGACATTAAAAATGATTGTAGTATAAATGTATGTACATTTGTTAAGACTCACAGATTACACATTTAGGATCTGTGGATTTTATTGTATGTGATTATATCACAATTTTAAAAATTACTGTGGTATAGAATAGAGGTTAAAAGCCTGTTTTCGAACTCACATGGATCTGGGTTGGAAATACTAGCTCCACCAATTCCTGGACAAGTTGTTAAACCTTTCTAAGCCTCAACTTCCTGTCTATAAAGGAAGGATAAGAATAATGATAGCATTTACCTCATGATGTTGTTGTGAAGATTAAGTGAGATAATTAATGAAAAACACAATAACACAATGTTCAACTCTTAGTTTCCAATAAATATTAGGCTTCCTTTAATACATAGAAAAATACAATAAGGCCAGGTCTGGTGGTTCACATCTATAATCCCAGCACTCTGGGAGAACAAGGCAGTCAGATTGCTTGAGCCCAGGTGTTGAAGACCAGCCTAGGTAACAGTAAAACTTTGCCTCTACAAAAAACCCTCCAAAATTAGCAGGGCATGGTGGCACGTGCCTAGTCCCAGTTACTTGGAAGGCTGAGGTGGAAAGATTGCCTGAAACTAGAAAGTCAAGGCTGCAGTGAGTCATGATTGTGCTACTATACTGCAGCCTGGGTGATAAAGTGAGACTTTGGCTCAAGAAACAAAAGCAAACAAGAAAAAAGATATAATATGAAATATAAAGCCAAATACAAAATTATATCTACAGCATAAGACCATATTTTTTTAAAAAACTGTTTAATCTATGTATAACACAAAGACAGAAAGAAAATACATCAGTATACTAGCAGCAACACACATCTATAGTCCTAGTTACTCAGGAGGCTGAGACAAGAGGATTGCTTGAGCCCAGGAGCTTGAGTCCAACCTGGGCAACATAATGAGACTCTGTTGCTGAAAAAAATCAGACTAGCCGCACCAATAAATGATGAGTGACTTGAGTGACTGAGTAAAATTTCTAAGAAGCTCAACAAACTCCAATTAGGATAAATACAAAGAAAACCATACCTAAGCACATTATAGTAAAACTGCTGAAGACAAAAACAAATATAAAATCTTGAAAGAAGCCAGGGGGAGAAAAGACATAATCTTAAAGGGAACAAAAATAAGACTGCCGACTTTTTGTTATAGACTGAATTGTGTATCTCCCATCCCCATCAAATTCATATTTTGAAATTCCAGTACCCCTAGTACCTCAGAATGTGACTATATTTGGAGGTAGGATGATTAAAGATGTAATTAAGTTAAAATGAGGTCATTAGAGTGGACCCTAATCCAATATGACTGGCGTCTTTATAAGAAGAGGTGATTTGGACATAGACATACACAAATGAAAGACTATGTGAAGACACAGAGAAAAGATAGCTATCTACAAGCCAAGGAGAGCAGTTGCAGAAGAAATCAACTCTGCCAACACCTTGATCTTGAATTTCTAGCCTCAAGAACTATGAGAAAATAAGTTGCTGTTGTTTAAGCCACCAAGTCTATGGTACATTATAGCAGCCCTAGAATCTAAATATATATACTTTTCTTTTTTTTTTTCTTTTTGGCACACTCACAGCCTTGACCTGCTGGGCTTAGGTGATCTTTCTGCCTCAGCCTTCCAAGTAGCTGGAACTACAGACTCATGCCACCAGGCCCGGCTAGCCTT
This sequence comes from Tarsius wallacei, assembly GCA_963574415.1. Taxonomy (NCBI): domain Eukaryota; kingdom Metazoa; phylum Chordata; class Mammalia; order Primates; family Tarsiidae; genus Tarsius; species Tarsius wallacei. The sequence continues at coordinate 12,567 of CAUYQG010107437.1, forward strand.
TATTATTTATTATTTTTTTATTTTTATTGTAGAGACGAGGTCTCGCCAAGTTGCCCAGGCTGGTCTCAAACCTCCAGGCTCAGGCAGTCCTCTCGCTCCGGCCTCCCAAAGTGCTGGGATTATAGGCTGAGCCACCACGCCTGGCCCTTAATATACTTTTTAGCAGAAAAAAATAGAAGACAGCAGACAATAGAAAGCTATCTTTAAGGGGCTGATAGAAAACAACTGCCAACCTAGAATTCTACAGTCAGCAAAAATATACTTCAAAAATGAAAGTAAGAACTTCCCCTTCTGACCAAGATGAAGTAACAGGAACTGCAATTACCCTCCCATCTGAAACACATGTCCCTCAAATGGACAAAATACATGAAATAATGGTTTTCAAGACCTTGAACATCAGGCAAAAAATGAGATAGTGACCTTGGGAGACAGAAAACAAACAAGGTGAGCCATGTGATTGCCCCCAACATACTGCCTTGAGAGAGTTTCCAGGCCAGAGCATGGGCAGGAGTTGGGATGAGTACTCCAGTTAGAGCCCATGTAGCTGAGGCTCATAGGAAAGAGTACCTGAGAGGAGAAAGCTACATGCAGAGAGAACTTCAGAAATCTAAAGAGGGTTGTCTTCAGCAGACTATTGAATGGTGTATCCATATGAAGAAGAAATCAGAGGCTAGGCAAAGAAACTTTTGAAAGAATTTGAGGGAACAATACCTGGCATGCATACAAAACTAGGAATAGCACCTGTTCCCACTGGCCAGACTGGAGAAATTAATAATTCACAGGGCATTAGGCAAAGTATTCAGGATGGTCTTATCTCGGTAAGGGGAAATAGTTAGCTCTAGACTGAACATTACTTCAAATACACCTAACAAATCACAAAAGCAAAACACAAAAGAATCAAACAGTTTCCAAGATAATTAACTGCATCCCAGAACACAGCTCAAGAATAATGATAGGAATGCAAAAATATCTAACGTCCAACAAGGCAAAATTTACAATGTTAAGCATATTACCAAAGATTACCAGGCATACAAAATAAGAGGAAAATTTGACTCCTAATGACAAAATAATCTATCGATTTAAACCAACCCAGAACTGACACAGATATTAGAATTAGCAGAATAAGATGTTAAAACTGTATTTCATATGTTCATAACGCAGAGAGGAAAGTACACATTTAAAAACATAATTCTAATTTCTAGATGAAAAGTATAATGTGAGCGATGAAAAATACACCAAATAGGATTAGCAGCAGGTTAGATATTGCAGAAGAAAAGATTAGTGAACTGGAAGGCTTAGCAATAGAAATTGCCTAGTAAATCAGAAAATGAAACAGAGAGAGAGAAAAAAAATAGCCACAAAAGAAAAAAGAAGAGCATTAGTCAGCTGTGGGTCAACTTCAAGCAGCCTAACATTGGATTCCCTGAAAGAGTCCCTAAAGAGAAGAGAAGGGGAAACAGAAAAATATTGAAGAAATAATGGTCAAAAAGTTTTCAAACTTAATGAAAATTACAAACCCACAGGTCCAAGAAACTAATCAGCCTACCAACCAGCCTGCCAACCAACCAAACAGCAAAACAAAACAAATAAAAAATCCAAGCACAAGAAAACGACACTGGGAGGCACATAATAATCAAACTGCTTAAAACCAGTGTTAAAGAGAAAATCTTGCCACCAGGCTCGGTGGCTCAGCCTGTAATCCCGCGCTTTGGGAGGCCGAGGTGAGTGAATTGCCTGAGCCCGCGGGTTTGAGACCCGCCTGGGCAACTTGGCGAGACCTCATCTCCACAATAAATCAAAAATTAGCTGGGTGTGGTAGTGCTTGCCTGTAGTTCCAGCTACTTAGAAGGCTGAGGCAGAAGGATCGCCGGAGCCCAGCAAGTCGAGGCTGCGGTGGCTGGGAGCGGCCACTGCACTCCTGTCTGGGCGACAGTGTTAAACAACAAACAAAAAAAAAAAAAAAAAAAAAAAAAGAGAAAATCTTAAAAGCAGCCACAGAAAGTCATGTTACATACAGAGGAAGGATAAAATAAAAATTTCTCACCAGAAACAATTGAAGGAAGAAGACTGTGGAGCAACATCTTTAAGCATAAAAAGGGGGAAAAAGAAAAATCTAGAATTCCATGCCCATCAAAAATATCTTACAAAAATAAAGTTAAAATAAAGACATCTTTAGACAGACAAAAGCTGACAGAATTTTCACCAGTAGAGCCGTATTGTAAGACATGTGAAAGGAAATCCTTCAGGCAGAAGGAAAGAATACTGGGGTGGGTGTGTTGGCTGGTGCCTGTAGTCTAGCACTTTGGGAGGCTGAGGTGAGAGGATTGCTCAGGCCCAGGAGTTTGAGACCTCCTGGCAACATAGAAAGACTTCATCTCTAGTAAAAGAAAAAAAAAGAAAAGAAGAAAAAAATAAAAAAAAGAAACAAAGAATACTGGAAATGGTAGTAACTATGTTGGCAAATATATGGATTTTTAAAAATTATTTAAATCTTTTTAAAAAGATAATGGACTGTTAAATCAAAAACAATTACAATGCATTGTGGAGTTTAGAATATATGTAAAAGAAAAACGCAAGGGGGAAAGGAATGAAAGTATGCTATTGGAAAGTTCTTGGACTATGCATAAAGTGGTATAATATCACTTAAAGTCAGCTGTGATAAGTTAAAGACGTATACCATAAACCCAAAAGCGACCACTAAAAATTCCTCAACTGCAAAGAGTTATAGCTAGTAACTAAACAAAGAAGATTTAAAAATAATCCAAAGAAGGCAGAAAAAAATGAAAGTGGGAAACATGGAACAAATGAGACAAAGAGAAAAGAAATGGTAAGATGATGGATCAAACCTAACCACATCAATAATCATTTTAAATGTAAATGGTCTAAATATCCAAATTAAAAGGCAAAGATTATGAGGTTGAATAAAACAGCAAGATCCAACTATGTGCTGGCAACAATAAATGCATTTTAAATATAAAGATACATACAGGTCAAAAGTAAAAGAATAGGAAAAGATAGACCATGCAAACACTAGTCAAGAGAAAGTTGAAGTGACAATATTAATATCAAAAAAGGTAGATGCCAGAGTAAAGGCTATTATCAGAGATCGAGGTCATCTCATAATGATAAAAGAATCAACTAATCAAGAGGACATAACAATCGTAAATATTAATGCACCTTTAAATACGGAAAGAAGGCCAGGCTCGGTGGCTCAGCCTATAATCCCAGCATTTTGGGAGGCTGAGGTGAGTGGATTGCCTGAGCCCCCGGATTCAAGACCAGCCCAGGCAATCTGGCAAGACCTTGTCTCTACAATAAAATAAAATAAAAAATAGCCAGGCGTGGTAGCGTGTGTCTGCAGTTCCAGCTACTCGGAAGGCTGAGGTGGAAGGATTGCTGGAACCCAGAAGGTTGACACTGGGGTGGCTGTGAGTGTGTGTGCCATTGCACTCCAGCCTGGGTGAAGGAGTGAGACTCCAATTTAAAAAAAAAATACACACATACATACATATATATGTAAATACAGAAATAAATACAGAAAGTAAAAACTGATAGAACTACAGGGAGAAACAGACAAATTGACTACTATAGTCAAAGATAGCAACACCCTTCTCTCAATAAGTAATAGTACAAGTAGGTAGAAAATCAGTTCAAGTACATTTGAACAGTACTATCAATCAATTTGACTTAACTGACATTTATAGCACATTCCACCTAACAAGAGCAGAATATATCTTCTTTTCATGTGTACACAGAGCATACACGAAAATAGACCATATTCTGAGCCATAAAATAAGTCTAAATAAATTCCAAAGGATTCAAGTATACAAAGTATGTTCTCTGCCCACACAGAATTAAATTAGAAACTAATACCAGAAAGAGATGTGGAAAATCCCCACGTTTAGAAATAGAATCCCATATTTCTAAGTAACCCACAAGAGAAGAAATTGAAAGAGAAGTTACAAAGTATTTTGAACTAAGTGAAAAGGAAATGCCAGGCTTTGTAGGATGCTGCTAAGCAGTACTTTAGGGAACACTCATATTACTAAATTGCTATTCTAGAAAAGAAGTATCAAGTAAATAAGCCCATATTCTACTTTGGGAAACTAGGGAAAAATGAAAGAAACTCCAAGGAAGCAGGACATATAATAATAAAGATCAAAATAGAAATGAAAGAAACAGAAAACAAAACAAAATAGAAAAAGTTGATGACACCAAAAACTGATCCTGTGAGATGATCAATAAAATTGATAAAACTCTAGCTAGAATATTAGGATAAAAAGAGAGATGACACAATTTTCCAATGTCAGGAATGAGTGAGATGACATCACTTAACAGGTTCTTCAGATATTAAAAGGATAATAAAGCAATATTATGAACAACTTGATGTCAAAAAAGTTGAAAACCTGGATGAAATGGACTAAGTCTTCAAGATATACAAATTACCATTGCTTACTTAAAAAGAAATAGGTCGCCTGAACAACCGTATATCTAGTCAACAATTTGAAATTGTATTAGTTAAAAACCCTCCCCCAAAGAAAACTTCAAGCCCAAATGGCTTCACTGGTAACTTTTTTACCCAACATTTAGGGAATAAATAATGGCAATTCTACACAGGCACTCCCAAAAAATTGAAAAGAAAGGAATACCAACTCACTTTATGAGGCATCATTACCCTGATACTAAAACCAGAGACATTTACAGGCAAATGAAACAGAAGGCCAAAATCTCTTATGAACATAGATGCAAAAGTATAAACAATATTTTAGCATACTGAATCTGGTAATATATTAGAAGGATAATATATTATGACCAGTGAGGTTTATCCAGGGATTCAGGGTTGAATTAACATCTGAAAATCCCTCAGTGAAATGTACCACATTAACAAACTAAAAAAGGAAAACCATATATTCATCTCAATACATGCAGAAAAAACACTCAACAAAATTTAACATGCATGCTTGATGAAAACACTCAGCAAACCAGGAATAGCAGGGAACTGCTTCAACGTGACTTTTTTAAATCTGCAAAAATCCTGTAGGTATCATAATTCTTAGTGGCAAAAGGCTGAATGTTTCTCCCTAAGACTAGGGACAGGACAAGATGTTTCCTCTCATCGCTTCTATTCAACATTTTACTGGACGTTCTTGCCAAAACAATCATCCCAGAAGAAAATAAAAATTAACCAAGTTTAAAAAAAAAATTTTTAATTTAAATAGTTTTAGTGGGTATAAATAGCTTTTGGTTACACGATTGCATTGTATATTGGTGAAGAAGTCTGGGTTTTAAGTGTCCCTACCACCCCATTGTACCAGATAGGTGATTTTTCATCCCTCCACCCCTTCCTCCCACCCCTGTCTGAGTCTGTAAGGTCTATTATACCATTCTTTATGTCTTTGCAGATCCTTAGTTTCACTCCCGTTATAAGTGAGAACGTGCAGTGTTTTGTTTTCTTGTTCCCATGTTAGTTCACTTAGGATGATGTTCTCCAATTCCATCCAAGTTGCTACAAAAGACATTATTTTAATCTTTTGTGTAGCTGAATACTATTCATAGCGGGAAAGGAAAAAATGAAACTGGTTTTATTTTCAGATCACATACTCATCTATGGAGAAAACCTGATGGAATCTACAAAAAAGCTACTAGAACTTGTAACTGGTAACAGGCAAAGAAACAGATTGCAAGATCCATATGCAAAAACTTTTATATTCTAGCAGCAAATAATCAGAAATTTAAATTTATAAAACAATGCCATTTGTAATAGCATCAAAAATCAAATACTAGCCGGGCTCGGTGGCTCAGCCTGTAATCCCGCGCCTTGGGAGGCTGAGGTGAGTGGATTGCCTGAGCCCACGGGTTCGAGACCCGCCTGGGCAGGCGAGACCTCATCTCTACAATAAATCAAAAAAATTAGCTGGGCGTGGTAGCGCACGCCTGTAGTTCCGGCTACTCGGAAGGCTGAGGCGGAAGGATCGCCGGAGCCCAGCAAGTCGAGGCTGCAGTGGCCGGAAGCGGCCACTG
>CAUYQG010107443.1:266-16025 GCA_963574415.1 Tarsius wallacei
TGCCTAGGTGTTCAAGGGTCTCTATCAAGAAGGGATGCTGGATTTTATCAAAGACTTTTTTTGCATCTAATGATATAATCATGTGGTTTTTGTTTTTACATCTGTTGATATATTTAATTACATTTATGGTCTTGGGATGTTGAACCAGCCCTGCATCCCAGGGATGAAGTCTACTTGGTCATGGAATTTGATTTTTGAAAAGTGTTGTTGGATCCAATTTGCTATAATACTTGTTGAGAATTTTTGCATTTTTGTTCACTAGGGATATTGGCCTGTAGCTCTCTTTTTTTGTTGGATCTTTACGCAGTTTGGGTATCAGTGTGATGTTAGTTTCATAAAATGATTTAGGGAGAATTCCATGACCAAGTAGACTTCATCCCTGGGATGCAGGGCTGGTTCAACATCCCAAGACCATAAATGTAATTAAATATATCAACAGATGTAAAAACAAGAAACACATGATTATCTCATTAGATGTAGAAAAAACTTTTGATAAAATCCAGCATCCCTTCTTGATAGAGACCCTTGAACACCTAGGCATAGAAGGAACATAAATCAAAATAGAAAGCACCTTCTACGATAAACACACAGTCAGTATATTGCTAATCAGACAGAAACTGGATGCATTTCCACTGAAAACTGGAACAAGACAAGGCTGCCCACTCTCACCCCTCCTGTTAAACATTGTGTTGGAAGTCCTAGCAAGAGCAATTAAACAAGAGAAGGAAATTAGGGGTATCCAAATAAGAAAAGAAGAAGTTAAGTTATCCCTCTTTGCTGATGATATGATCCTAACCTTGAAAATCCAAGATAATCTGTCAAAAACCTCCATGCACTGATAAAGGACTTTGGCAAAGTCTTGGGGTACAAAATAAATGTGTAAAAGACAGTTACATTCTTATACACCAGCAATAAACAGACAAAAAAGCACAACCCCATTCACACACACAAAATGAAATACCTCAGCATCTTCCTAACCAGAGAAGTGAAAGATCTTTACAATGAAAATTACAAAACATGGCTCATAGAAATCCAAGAAGATATAAACATGTGGGAAAATATTTCATGCTAATGGATTGGAAGAATCAACGTTGCTAAAATGCCCATCCTACCAAAGGCAATCTACATATTCAACGCAATACACATTCAATTACCAACATCATTCTTCTCAGACCTGGAAATGACAATACAGAAATTCATATGGAAGTATAAATGACCACAAATAGCCAAAACAATTCTTAACAAAAGAAACAAAGTGGGAGGTATCACACTTCCAGATTTTAAATTTTACTGTAAAGCTACAATAATCAAAACAGCCTGATATTGGTACAAGAGCAGTCACATGAACCAAAGGAAACAGCATAGAGATTCTGGAATCAAAACTTCAATTTCTCAACCAACTCATCTTCAACAAAGCGTCCACCAACAACCACTGGGGAGAAGATAACCTATTCAGTAAATAGTGCTGGTAAAACTGGCTGACCACATGCAAAAGATCGAAACAGGACCCCTACCTCTGACCATACACAAAAATCAACTCTAAATGGATCAAGACCTAAATGTAAAACTTCAAACTATAAGAAACTTAGAAAATGCAGGAGACATCCTTACAGAAATTGGAGTAGGCAACCAATTCCTACACAAAATCCCAGGTGTCCATGCCATAAGAAAGAAGATAGACAAGTGAGACTTCATTAAACTGAAAAGCTTCTGTTCAAAACTGCTTATGAGTGAGAACAGGTGGTACTCTGTTCTTTGTTACTGTAATAGATCATGGAAATAAAAATAAATGTCAACACCAACAAAATTTCACTCAAACTGACAAAGACATGGACACTAAAGAGCATGATGCTGAATGACTACTGGGTCAACACAGAAATCAAAACAGCAATTAAAAGATTCCTGGAAACAAATGAAAACAAAGAAACATCTTACCAAAACCTCTGGGATGTCATGGAAACAGTTCTAAGAGGGGAATTTATATCTCTACAAACACACATCAAGAAAATGGAAAGATCACAAGTTAACACCAAAACAAATCAACAGAGGGACTTGAAAAGACAAGACCACCAAAACCCTAACTTTAGCAGAAGAATTCAGCTCACCAAAATATAAGCTCAAATATGGGACATAGACGACAAAAATATTATAGAAAAAATCAACAAAAAAGCTGGTTTTTTGAAAGATTAAACAAGATTGATGTATACCTAGCTAGAATGACTCAAAAAAGAGAGGAAAAAACCAAATAAACGCAATCATAAATGCAAAAGATCAAATCACAACAGACCCAGAAGAAATACAAAAGGCCAGAGTTTAGTTCTCATACTTCTAGGATTGTTCCATTTTCTTTCTCATATAAGTTTTTCATATTTTCATATTTTCTTGGAATTATTACTGGCTTTTAACTTTGCCTCATTTTTTTATGTGACTATCCCTAACTCATCTTGTTCTTCCTAGCAAGTTACTAAAGCATCTCTCTAGGCTATTTTCCACACAAACATGTCAGGCGATTGATTACTTCAGTGGTGTACTGGTGCCAGCTCCTACTGGCTGGGAGCGTCTTCTGTTAAACATTCAGGAATTTTCTAAGTTAGTCATTTAAGTATTAGGATCAGCATGGTGGGAGGTTTTATGTGACAGAAATCAGCAGACGCTAAAAGTCAGGGTTTGTTGCTGTTGTGTGTTTGCCAGGAGTGGTTTTTGTTTTTCCTGGGAGGCATCTCTTCCAGTGTCCCTCCTGCTGCTGCAGCTGCCCGGCTGCCCTACTAGCCTTCAGTTACTGTCCTGGAGGGTCCCCTCACTCTTTTCTGTCTCATGCTGGATCAGACGTCTCTTTCTTCTTCATTTACTCTGTTTGGGGTGTAATCTTCCAGTGGGTTTCCTGGCTGAAGTATACTGGAAATAAATTGAGTAAAGATATACAAATATTTGTGGCATGTTAAAAACAGTAAGATAGACTATTCAGGGGGGAGGTAGATGCTGCAATGGGGTTTGTGGTAGGCCCAACTCCAACTCCAATAAGGAAAAGTGCGCATCTACAGCTAAAAAGCAGGTGAGGTGGGGGGCGGGAGGTGGTTAGTGGATGGAAAATCGCCAAGTCACTTTTTGCCAATGCAATTCTTTGCTAAAATGACCTAACTGGGTTTTTGCTGGAGGCAGTCAGGGTGGTAAGATCTGGAGGATGGTCAGACCAAGGGCAGGGAATTTTTACTGAATTGATTCATCAAGATTTTTGCTAAGATTGGAAAAACTGGGCCAAGAATATGGGCCTAGACAGAACTCCGAGAAGCCGGATCAGAGTTTAACCAAGGGGTAAGCCCTTGTCAGATGCTGTGGATGTTATTATCCTTGCTCATGACTGGCCGATAACTTAAGAATGAAATTCCAGGTTGAAAATCACTTTTCCTAAGCATTTTGAAGGCACAGCTCCAGTGCTTTCCGGCTTGCAATGCTGTGGTTTAGAAGTTGATTGAAAGCCATTCTTTTTCCTAATCTTTCCATTTGACTCATTTTTTTATTCTTTCTGGAAATTTTGAGGATCGTTCCTTTCTAGGTGGTATTGTGAAAATGTTATGGTGACATGACTTGATTGGTGATTTTTCAGTATTTTTCTGGGAAATGTAATTGGCATTTTAAATCTGAAAACACATGTCCCTTCCTTCTGACCATGTTCTTATTCTGTTTGCTAATACATTAATCACCTTCATTTTCTCAGTTATTCTTTATGGAATTTATACTTCTTTACACATTTATACTCTACTTTCCCCTCATTTTATTTCCTATTTTCACCTATGTCTTTTTAAATCTATAAATACTTTCTAGGGTATTTCATTTGTTTTACTCATTGAATTTTTAATTTATCATATTTTAACTTCTAAAAGCACTTTCTTGTTCTTTATAACTTGTAATGACATCCTGTTATTTTTTCATGGGTGTCATATATCTGAGTATATTATGTTTTTCTCTGTTTGCTTTGAGCTATAACTTTTATGAGACTTTCTCAAATGTCTGGAGATTCCTTGTACATATTTAAAAGTAAAATGCTGAAATTTCATTGGTGATAACAAAATTCTCTTAAGGTAGTAGAACTGAGACCCAGGTTAGAGCAGCGACAGGTCTCTACTTTGGGGCTATTTTGTTTCCGCTGTAACAAGACATCTCGCCTGCACCTGGGAGAAGTATCTGCTTGGACACCTATGCTTGGGGTGACCTGAGGCTGGAGCTGGAGGCACTCCTGGTCCACAGTGGGCAGGGACTCTATTTTCACACCATTCCCTCTCCTATCACTGGAGTTCACAGTCTTGGATTCATCTTTCCTGTTGGGGAGGAGTGCTTATGCCCCTGCAGCTGCTGTACCCCTCACCCGGTGTTCTGGAGCAGCTGACAGCCCAGCCAGGCAGGGCTCCACAGGGAGGTTCCAGGGTGGCTGCACTTCTCTGTTCTTGCCCCAGCTGCTGTCTCCTCCTCTGAACACTGGACACTCTTGTCCACACATTGTTTTTGCCCTTTGAAATCACTTTCTGGGGTTGAAGAAGCAGCTGAGATAAGCACAGGTGCTTAACTCGCCACCTTTAACTGGAAGTGGATTTGTCCATTGTTCTGTGCTGTTGTCTTCTATTCTGTCTCTGACGGGAGCATCCCTACTTCTTTGCAAAGGACATGCCTTCTCCTGGACTCTTCCCGTCCTTTCCTGGGACCTTAGCATTTTCTCATTTTTGTGCCTAATCTCTCTTGACGAACTCCCCCTGAGCTTGCACACACACTCCCCCAACTGCCTTCTGGTTAAAAGTGGTGAATCCCCTCGAACTCTTCTTGCTTGTTTGTCTTTGTTAAATTAAATGTCCATGACCTTCCCATGGGACAGGTGCTGAGTTTGTAAAGACGAAGAGGACACTTTCCCCAGGCCCAGCCCAGCACAGCACAGCAGCCAGTTGCATAAAGGGTGGCAACAGAGCAGATGACAGGGCATGGGGGACATGCCGTGGATGGGACTCCAGAGGCAGAAACTCAAGAGGAGGAGAAAGCTGGGGAAAATTTGAGAGAGAAATGCTTCTTGAGCTGATTTCTGATAATAAGGACATGACGAAATCTCTGAACCGAGGAAAGTGCTTGTTCAAATTTCTTAGAAGGAGGGTTTCCCACCTTTAGCAATGTCTACCTTCTGGATCTGCACTGCAATTTCTCTCTCCAATATCACCAATAATTTCTAAGTGTCCCACCCAATGTCTCCTTTTCAAATCCAGACTTCCCTGACTCTCTCGACTTTGGCTGAAATCTACTTGGAAGCCCTGTCCCCCCAGTACTCAAAGGCCGAGCTCCTGGCTTCCCAGCGTGTCTCCCTCTGCTTGCCTGACTTCTGCCCTGAGCTTCTCCCTTGCTCGTCACCCAGGGCCAGCACTTCAGCAGCCTCATAAGATCACTCTCGACCTCTTGCTCTGTCAGGAGCTTCTGCCTTGTGTGTTGGGGGGACATAATGTCCTGGACACTCCAGCAATCTTAAACACAAGATGTTCCAGACTGAGCTTGTCTCCTCCCAAACCTCTCGGATTCTGCTGAATTGTGGATCTGTGTCACAAAATGAATCACCTCAACTCCCAACCTAAAAAACTCCACACTATCTTAAATTCCTTCCTCTCTCACCTCACAGAGCAGGTCTTTCACAAATTCCAATAATTTCACCTCAAAAATATCTCTCAAATCTATCACCTCCTCTCCACATCCACTTAGTCCCATGGTTGATGCAGTGGCTTCCTCCTTGACTGCTGTCACCAAGACTTTCTCCACACCACCAACCAGGGTTGTGTTTCTGAAGCACAACATGCCTCGTGTCTCTTCTTTGTTTAAGAGGTATTCCATAGCTCAGATTCAAAACTCTCTATGGTGGCTGGCAAGACACTTCACAATCTCACCTCCATCTGATTCCATTCACCCCTGCTCTGTCCAACATATTGTAGTCTCAATAAATGTCAAGGCCATTTACCAATCTGTTTCTTCTCTTTCTAGACACATAGCATGGCCCCGCTTCCTTTAAGTTAGCTGTGACATGTGAATTGCTTTGGCTATTAAAATTTGAGCAAAACAACGTGTTACTTATGCAAAGAAACTTTTAAGAGCAGTATATGACTCACTACACTCTCCTCCCAGACTGTGGTGATAATGACACTATAGATAGAGGTTTTGTCAGCTTGAGACCCCGAGAAAGACACCGGGGAGCAGAGTCCATTGCCAATAAAGCTGGACATTAGCATACATGATAAGTATGTCTTGTCTTAAGACTTTGTAATCTTAGGGTTATTTGTTACTCAGCATAATCTAGCCCATCTTGACTGATAAACCATTTGTGTCTTTCAATGTATTAGTCAGAGTTCTCATATATACATATATGTATATATACAATATGTAAAGAAATTTACTATGAGGTATTGGCTCATGAGATTTTGGAGACTAAGAAGTTCTGTGATTGGTCACCTGCAATCTGGAGGTCAAGGAAGGATGGGGGTATCATTTAGGTCCAAACCCAAGTACCTGAGAACCAGAGGAGCTGATGATAAAAGTCCCAGTCCAAGTTCAAAGAGAACTGGAGTACCAATAGTGTAAGTCGTGTTTTGAGTTCAAAGACCCAAGAACTGGGAGTGCTTATGTCTGAGGATAAGAGAAGATGAACGCCCCAGCTCAAGAAAAGAAAGCCAGTCTGTCCTTCCTCTTTTTCTTCTGTCCAGGCCCTCAGCAGATGGCATGAAGCTGCTCACCAACATTGGTGAGGGTAGATCTTCTTTACTCAGTTTACCTATTCAAATGTTAAGCTCTTCCACAAACACCCTCACAGACACACCCACAAATCATGCTTTACTGGTTATCTGGTCATCCCTTAGCCCATCCTTTATGTGGCACATAAAATTAGCCACCACAATCAGCTTATTTTCCTCTGTCTGAATGCACACTGATGATTAGTGTCATGAGGTGTAGTTGCTCCGTGGGTTCTTGACTTTGTCACAGAAAAGAATTTCAGAGCAAGTCCAAAGTATAATATAAGACTGAGTCTATTCAAAAGAAAATACACACACTAGAGAGAGCATGTGTGTCTTAAAAGAAAGGACACACTGACCTTTTATTAACTGAATGTTTTATATATTTTCTTAGTGATGATTAAGTAACCTATTTCATAAACTAAGATTTGTGTGCTATGTGGTGAATTGCAATCTATTGGCCACAAGTTTCTATTCTTATTGTCTACCTCTAAACTTACTTGTGTTGTGTGGATAAAGGTAAAATTACTGTTTTATGGTTTACTTTTCTTCCCGAAAACACCATTCCCCAGTGCCTCTGGTAATTCCCTTATTGTCTTGTTTATGGTTTCTGTAACTGAGTGTATCAGCTGCCCCACATTGTGAGGTTGGATTTTGGAGCTTGGTCAGTGCAGGTATTGTTCTAGAGAGTTATGTCCTGATAAGAAGGTGATAAGATGTCTGATTATTTGGTTTTCTAATTATCTAAGCTATGCCTGCCTGCAAGAAACTCGTCTTTCTATATCTAAGCTATGCTAGCTACCCTGCCTAATTTTAGTCTCACTCACTCCTCCTAGCAAAATTCTTCTCATTATTCAAGCCCCTTCTCTCCTTGAAGGTCCCATAAACAGCTGGGCCATCCCTCATGCACCCATAGCTCCCTTCTCACACCCAAGGCCATGATTTCATGTTGTACTGCAATGAGTGTTTTCCCTGACTGTGTCCTCTTTTCAGCTGCAACTTCCTCAAGGGCAACAGCTGCTCTCTTTGCACCATCAGCTCACAAAGAACTTGCCAAATGCAAAAAGATCCCCCCCATAAGAACCATCTCATGGCCTCTTTTCAAAACTTTATATTCTGTCTAATTTCACTAACCAGCTTCTCAAACTTCTATAGATTATTTTTGGAAATGATCAGTCAAGCTAAAAGTTGCCAGCCAAATAGATTGTTTCCAATTTTAAACAAATTCAAAATATAAAATTCTAGCTTTCTATAGTGGACCAATTAGGGGGAGATACATGATGTACATCACAATGGTTTTCTTTAGCAAAGGTTTATTCTAGAAACCATTAAGACTATTATAAAAGCTGGAGAGCTCTGTGAGGCCATGGAATGTACTTTGTTCATGTTTGTTTCTGAAATCACCTTTATAAAAATGCCTTTATAGGATTAATAAGAGGCTGCAAGGTTAGAACTGTGATGGGGCCTGAATTCTGTCATGTCCTGACCCCCAGAGACAGCTGGGAGAGCTGCCCACAGTGTTAATGAGCTTATTTTATTTCATAACAATGAGCCCTACGCTCATGCAGACCTCCTTGATGGCTTCTAGAAATTTGATCAATCAAAGGATGTGAACCACTCTGCCCACCCTCCCACATACTTTCCATGTTAAGCAACCATTGTTCCTAAGATTTGTAATGTCCCCAATTGCGCCTATAGATTACAAAAGCCTTAAGACTGGTCTTTGAGATATTTTTCAGACTTTGCATTCTTGTGAATCCACCTGAACCCATGGCCCATCCAAAGAAATTGACTCAACTGGTCCTGCGACCCCCACTCAGAAACTGGTTTTACACAGAGTCAGTTTCAACACCTTTATGACTTCATCTCCAACCAATCAGCAGTGCCTACTCCCTATCCCCCTGCTGTAAAATTATACTTTAAAAACCCTTGCCTAAAATTCTTGGAGGGAGGATTTGAAAAGTATCTCCCATTTTCCTCACTCAGCTGCTTTGCAATTATTAAACTCTCTACTGCAACACTGCTGTCTCAGTACACTGGCTATTTTCTATGCAGTGGGTATAAGAACCAGATCAGATTGTATCATTTCCAAGAAGCCTGCAAAATGCCATGGTCAAGGAAGTACTCAGTTGACATTTTCTGGATTAAATTTAATGAGTAGAAAAAACAAGGCCTATAAAAATAAAAGAGAAATTCCCTTTTCTTTTTCCCCTCCTACCTTTCTGCTCTGTCTTATACAAAGCCTTTTTCATTCTTCAACTTCTGAAAACAAATACAAGGAGGGAAGATTTATTTATTTGTTTTATAAAAAGGGTATACTAGAATAAGTAAATAATTCCTACAAGTCCATAATAGACAGGAAACCAATTTATTTTGTTTCATTGAGTGAAAGACTTGAACAAGCACCTCACAAAAGAGACTAAACAGCCAATAAACATACATACAGGTACTCAATGTCATATTTATCAGCAAAATGTCATTGAAAACCACAGTGAGACACCACTTCACACGCACTGGAAAGGCCAAAATGAAAAGGACTGATCATTTTAAAATGGAGTAGGATTTGGAGCTGCCTGGAAACACACACATCCTTGGGATTGGGAGAGAGCACAACCACCTTGGAAGACGATCTGGCAATTTCTTAAAAAGTTAAATACATATCTACCCTATGACTCAGTAGTATCATTTCCAGGTATTTACCCAAGAAAAATAAAACTATGTATTCACAAAAAGAGTTTTACAGAAATATTTATAGCAAAGTTACTCAGAATAGCCCCAAACTGGAAACATTGTAAATGTTCAAGAATGGGAGAATCAGTAAACACATTGTGATGTAGTTATATGATAGAAGACTAGTCAGCAGCAAAAATAGAATTATTCATAAACACTAACAACATGGATAAACTCAAAATAATTATGTTGAGAAGGAAGTGGTCACAAAACAATGAATATTGAATGGCTTCATTTATATGAAGTTCTGGGACAGTGGAAACTAATCAATAGTGATAGAAATCAGACCAGTGACAAGGATGGGGAGTGGAAAGTGAGAGCCTTCTGGGCTGATGGAAATGGTCTATATCTTGTTTAGGGTTATGGTTATGAAACTATGTCAAATATATGCATTGTTAATATTTTTTGTGGCGTGTCTTTTTAATTTGTCAAAAGTGTCCTTATGAGCATCATTTTGTAATTTTGATGAACTTGAAGTTATCATGATTTTCTTTTATGCCTAGTCATTTTTTGTGTTCTATCCAAGATATATTTGCCTACCTCATGTTTAAACGATAGTCTTCTAGGTTACTTCTAGAAGCTTTTTGATTTTGGCTTTTAGGTTTAGGTATATAATCTATCTTGCATTAATTTTGTGTGTGACATGAGGTACGGCTTTTACCCCAGGGAATGGAATAAGCATGGGTGAGATTGTCAATGCCACAGTACAGCCAAATTTCTGGTGCTTACTGTGATCGAACTGAGTGCCATTTCCCCATCTCTCCAGGTTTGCTAAACACAGGCAACATGTGTGTCTCAGAATCTCTGTCAGGTTTGTGTTCATAACATACTTTCACAGAAAGATAGAAGCCATTTGACAACAATACAGTATTTAGCACAGAATCACTGACTTAACATAAGGGATGTTAGGATTTTATTGACCAATGCCTTAATTTTACAGAGAAGAGATTAAGGTTCAGAGAGGTTAAGTGCCTTGCCTGAAGTCACATAGCTTTGCAAGTAGCAGAATCAGATACAGACTTAGGACTTTGGACTCCTGGTTTAGTTTAAAATCTTTTAAAAAGGAGTAGAGGAAAATTTTTTTTAAAGAGGAGACAAAAAGCCATACAGTTATATAGTATATGATGAATGACTGGAAAATTGGTGGGTCAAAAAATTTGGAAAAACATGTGTACAATGAAGTTACTTGAAAGGCTCCTCAAGATACTTCCCTACATCACTGAAGAAATGCAGTGGCAGAGTCTGAGCAGGCCTGTTGCTGAGTCTCCAAAATGAGGAGTACATTTATGTTCTGAGGCCTAGCAGCATCTGTCACCCGGGATATTTCTGCAGACTGTATGTGCCTTCCATAGCCCTGCATCACCCATAACTCTACAAAGCCCTCCTCAAAAACAATTATCAGACAGGTAAGAGGATTATCAGGAACAGTCTACCCTCTGAAAGGTTAAAGTAAGTTCAGGCAGGAAAGAGAGCCATTTTTCAAGGGCTGGATTTGCTCTGGGACCCATGCATGCCTGGATCTGCCCAGCATGAGCCTGAGGACATCTGATGATGCCACTGTACTGCCAAGGTGGACAGCAAGGACCCCGGGCAGCATGTGGCCCTTCAATCCTTCTAGAACCAATTCACATGGGAAGGCTTGAAAGCACAGAGCAGGGGCTTACATGATCCCCCTTCTAAGTGCTAAATCCCTGGGATCATCCATCACTGCCCCCTAATATACATAGAGTTTGGGTAATTTCTCAGAGGATGCTGGGCCCATGAGCATAGACACAGCAGACACAGCAGAAGGCCTGGCTGCTGCTCGGAGACGACCAGAAACACGGTGAGAAGTGTGCCTGCGGCCAGAGCCTGCACACACCCTGCACACCCAGCCTAGGCAGCCAGACCACAGCAGCTCAGGGGAAGAAGGGGCCTGCCCCTGAAGGGGCCACCAGTCAGGTGAAAGGCCAGCACGTGTGAGCTGAGAGTTCTCTGCTGCTGCTGCCAGATGGCAGTCGGGCAAAAACAAACACTCATCTTTAAAGTAAGTGCCATCTTAATTTCATCTTTTTTAATTTGAAATATGCACACAAAGGAGTATTTAAGATATATGGCATATATGTGATATATTATATATAATACATGTGGTATAACATGTTGAATCGTGCATATGCATATGTTCATATATATACACATGTATACAGGTTTTCTAAATAATGATAAACTGCTGTGATCCCATGATTCAAGCTCAAGACAAAGAACATTACCAATGCCACTGCCCCCACCCAGTGTGCCCTCCTTGGACCAACTGCCCCTATCCCCAGGGAAAGACTCTGGATTTTGTTACTTGTTTTCTTGGCTTTCATGGAAACTGTGCCCCACATGTGTATGCCTAGCAGTGCCCATTTTTGAACTCTATATAAACCCAATCACATTGCCTGCACTCCTCTGCAGCCAGTCCTTTCTGCCCGATGTTGTTGGCAAGATCCCTCCCACAGACCCAGGAATGCAGGTGGCATCATTCAGGCCAAGTCTGAAGTCCAAGGACCAGGGAAGTGATGAATCCCAGTCCAAGGGCCTAAGAAGATGAGAGGAGATGAACTGCCCCAGCTTAAGCCATGAGGCAGGAAAAGGGGGAAATTCCTCCTTCCTCTGCCTATTTGTTCTCTTCAGGCCTGCAAAAGATGGGATGATGCCCACCCCTCCACCCCCACCCACCCCTGAGAGGGCAGTCTGCTTTAAGGAGTCCACTGATTCAAGCGCTAATCTTTTTTTTTAAAACATATTATTTATTTTAAAATTGTGGGGTACAGTTAAGGGTTAGGTATACAAATATGAATCGTTCAGGCATCCTTATTGATAAGGGGTGTCTCCCCGTCCCCAGGCAGATATTGACTACCATTAATCCCACCTCCCTTCCCCTCCCTACCCCCTATAGTTTCCTGCCACTGTCAATACTTTTCTTATAGTGTTATGATAGATGTTCAAGGTCCACTATATGAGTGAGAACATGTGATACTCAAATCTTTGTTTCTGTGAGAGATCACTACATATTATAGACTCTAGTTCCATCCAGGTTGCTGCGAAATTCATGATTTTGTTCTTTTTTTACGGCTGCATAGTATTCCATTGTGTATATATACCACATTTTAAAAATCCAGTCCTCTTTTGATGGACAGCATGGTTGGTTCCAGGTTCTTGCTATTGTGAACAATGCTGCAGTAAACATTTGTGTGCAGGTATCTTTTTTATAGAGTGATTTGAGTTCTTCAGGGTATATTCCCAGTAGGGGGATTGCAGGATCATATTTAGAGCTTTTAGGAATCGCCACACTGCTTTCCACAGCGGTTGCACTAGTTTGCACTCCCACCAACAGTGTAGAAATGTTCGCTTTTCACCACATCCTCTCCAGCATGTTATTTTTTGAATTATCGATAATGGCCATTCTGACTGGAGTTAGGTGGTATCTCAGTGTAGTTTTAATTTGCATCTACTTGATGATTAGTGAGGTTGAACATTTCTTCATGTGTTTGTTGGCTGTCAAGCACTAATCTTATCTGGAATTGCCCTCCCAAACACACCCAGAAATAATGTTTATTCTGGGCATGCTGTGGCCCAAACTGGCACATAAAATCAACCATACCAATGCATCTTTGGCTTTCCTAGATGCCACAGAATGAACTGTTTTCTCTGAAATGTGTGTATTGAAGCCCTAACCCCCAATGTGATAGTATCTAAAGCTGGGATCTTTGAGAGATAATTAGGCTTCACTGAGATTATGAGAGTGGGATTCTCATGATGGATTAGTGCCTTTATAAGAAGAGACTGGAGAGCATCTTCTCTCTCTCTCCCCTCCCCGCCCCATGTGTGTCTGTCTCTCTGTCTCTCTCTCTTTCTGTCCCCAACATGTGAAGACACAGTATGAAGAGGGTTGTCTGCAACCTGAAAACAGGTCCTCATCAAGAAGTGACCATTCTGGCACCTTGATCTTGAACTTCCAGCCTCCAGAACTGTGAGAAATAAATATCCATTGTTTAGGTCACCTAGTTCATGGTATTTTGCTATGGCAGCCTGAGCTCACAAAGACACTAGGTCATGACAAATTATCTTCCAGTTGATACATCCTTCAGAAGAATTCTTACCTTTTTTGGATTTTTTTTCTAAAAATAGAGGTCATCTATCACTCTCTACTTCCCCCTCTAGACTGACAACTGCTGTGATCTTTGGGGTTTCTTCCCTTGCCTGCTCTCTCTCTCACTGGCTCCACTCAGTAATCAGTCTTCTTTATTCAAGCTGCTTTCATTTCCATCTTCCTACAAGGAGCCCTGGGACCCACCACCTGCTCACTCCCAGCACAGTCCCCAGGGAAAGTGCAGCAAAGCCCCACGAGCTATGACTAACAGAGGTGCCTTTGTTATCTCAGGGTCTCTAGCACAGATGCCTTTATGAATCCAATAAAGGTGATCATCCTTATCCCTGGGAAGAGGTACATAGACACACACCTTTCCTTTAATGTCAAAGGTTCATAGACTCTCCAGCCCTTCCCTGAGTGAAGATGTCATATCAAGCCTGGAGAAGAACCCTGTGTTAGCATTTGGATATGGCTAAAACATTTAAAAGTAAATGATGAATGCATAAATGCTTTATGCACTTTTTAAAATGTTGCATGTTTAACAGAAAAAAGTGATGGCAAGAGAAGATGCAGTGTAGTGGTAGATTTCAATAGCAGATAATTCTTTGAGGTGTGTTATTTTTTTCAAAAAAAACTTCTTCAGGGTTCAGTGAAACAGGGACTGTATTGAGACTCAGAGCTGGCTGTGATCAATGCTAAGACAGGGACACGTGTGTCTCTAAGTAGTAGTAAACCTGGAAGAAACACCCGAGGCTATATGGTGATGGTCTCACAGTAGGAAAATTTCCTCAGAGGCTACAGGAAAAGTACAAAGAATAGTGCAGAGTCTGAGAGCTCATCTTCCTTGCAAGTCAATGAGCTGTCTTACCTGAGTTCATAAATGCTGGCAGAAGACATGAGACTACTGGGTCTGAGTCAAAGGACTTTATTATTCATGATACCCACCCCCCTGCCCTCAAAGACCAGTGGGGACAATGTGGAGATGGATCAAGGAGATGCCACACACACAGAGTAGATCTGCGTCATACCTGAGGATCCCCAAGCTTAGAAACCCCTCAATCTGGCAAGGGACTTGTTGGCAAATTTGTCCATCAGGGCCACAATATCTTTATTATTTTGGTCGGGAAAGAAATCTACCTTCTACTCCAGAGAGAGACACTATCTGTATCTTCCAAAGTCATTGCTATAGAAACAACTTTGAAAAAATAGTCTGGGACACAAGCTGATGTAAGATGTTCAGAAACACATGAAAAATTGTCTCCTAACAAAAAGGTATGGCTTTACTATTCTGATATATAGATATGGGAACTAAGGATGCAGGGAGGTTTGGTTCTTACACAGGAAAACACTCTGATGGGTCCTGGATTAGAAGCCAAGTCATCAGCCTCCAAAATCCAGAGTCTGACAAGTATACTTGGCAGACTTGAGTAGTTTGAAATTAGGGGTGAACAATTTCCCCAGAAGGAGGAGAAGGGGTGGTGGGGAGAAAAGGCAGCAAGTCATAAAAAACATGTTCCTGGGCATTTCATCACAAAGGCTGTGGTGCATTGAGGGTAGTGAACTGCAGCCCAGGTCAGGAGCAGGGAAGCCCAGGAGAAGGAAGTGAAGCCCAGCCAGTGCAATGTGCAAGGGGCTTGCATGTCAACCACAGCGACTGGACTTGATTCCCTTCACAAGGAGGAACCAGAAGAACTGCACAATATAACACCCTTCACAAGTACTCATGCCAGAACATCTATCCAGGTCTGGCTCCATCCCAGGGCAGTAAAAATGAAAAATAAAACTGGCAAATAGGCTGAATTTTTTTTTTTTTGCGTTGGAGTCTTACTCAGTCGCCCAGACTGGAGTGCAGTGGCCACTCCCGGCCACCGCAGCCTCGACCTGCCGGGCTCTGGCGATCCTTCCACCTCAGCCTTCCAAGTAGCTGGAACTACAGGCACGCGCTACCATGCCCGGCTGATTTTTGATTTATTGTAGAGATGAGGTCTCGCCTGCCCAGGCGGGTCTCGAACCCATGGGCTCAGGCAATCCACTCACCTCAGCCTCCCAAGGCGCGGGATTACAGGCAGAGCCACCGAGCCCGGCAGGCTGATTTTTTAATAAAGATATTGTTTTGTAGCTCACTTATGAAATATAGGCAAGGCAACAGTCTTAGTCCATATATGCTGC
>CAUYQG010107447.1:0-30676 GCA_963574415.1 Tarsius wallacei
CAGGATATGTTAATGTCTGAGTTAAATCACACAAGCAGGGTAAGTATCAATGACTAAACTATGCGTATCTTAACATCTATGCTAAGCAGGGCAATCACTTAGAATCAGCAGTTCCGGGTCAGACTTGGCATCGCTTGGCTATCCATAGAAACGCAACCAAAAGGTCAGGGGAGACAAAGGAAAATGTAGGCTTAGTTCCTTGAACATAAGACAAAGAAAACAAGGACTCTGTTAGCTTGTGCCCTTGGTTTCCTTCATGCCCCAAAACTGAACTTTTAATATCTTACTTTTGACCAGAAGGCTTATCAACAATATAAAGTCAATTAACGCATACTTTGTATATTATGCTATATTCTTTCAACAAAGTAGGCTAGAGAAAAGAAAATATTGTCAAGAAAAGTGTAAGAAAGAAAAAACATATTTCCTATTCATTAAGTGAAGGTGGATCATCAGAAAAGTCATTCTCATCATCTTCACATTGAGTAGGCTGAGGAGGAAGGGGAAGAGAAAGGGTTGTTCTTGCTGTCTCAGGGTGGCAAAGGCGGAAGAAATGGGGAAGCAGGAAAGGCAGGCTCCTGCAGAGTAACTTTTATCGAAAAAAAAGTCGCATATAAGTGGATCTGTGCAGTTCAAGCCCGTGTTGTTCAAGCGTCAACTAGAGTCGTTTGAAAAAAAGTAAACAGCCAGATCAGTAAAGAAATTAAAACAATCTACGCCACACAAAGTACACAATGTTATCACAGCAGTGGCACTGTTATTCTTTACATCCTCTTGTCTTCTCTATAAAGACAACCTGTGCATTACCAACCCTAGCACTTCAGATGCTTTTTGAATCCTTTAAGCTATACACAACTGGACATCTCAGACTTATTCCAGACTCTGAAAGAAAAGTGACTTCTTGCAAAATAGTTCATAGAAAGCAATCTTATTGACATTCGTTTCATAACTTATGGGTGTTCGCTAAACTTCAAATTAAAATTGTACCCTTTTGGTAGACTAACATTCTCATAGACTTCAAGCAAAACAATGCCAATATCTATGTTGCTAATTATGCCTAAAAATTGTAAAGGAAATTTCAAACGTCAGTGTAGAACACATAGAAAACTCAATAACCAATATATTTGACATTTTACCCTGGAATTAACTATGGAACAATTAAAACATGATTTGATTGATAATATTAAGCTCATACATAACTTTTCAAGAATACAGCCATTAAATCAAGGAAGATCTCTCATTCCAGCGTTTCATCTCAGGTCCACAGACTATTCAGTTCTCATCTAAACTTCATTTTTTCCAACCTCATATTAATAACTATGTATTTATTATGTAGTAAATTACTTCCTATTTTATGCTTATGATATTACAGATGTTTATATTACATAGCATAATTATTTAAAATTCATATTGATAATTTAATTGTAATTGTTCATATTATCTTTAATTTATAAAATTCAGAATGCTTCTGTATTAGTTTCCTAGAGCTACTATGTATTCTCTCACAGTCTTAGAGGTTAGAAGTTCAAAACCAGGATGTCAGCGGAGCCACACTCTTCCTAAAGACTCTAAGAGAGACTTAGCCTCTCCCAGCTTCGGGATGCTGTCTGCATTCCTTGATTTGAGGACACATTGCTCCTATCTCTGCCTTGCTAGTCACACTGTCTCTTGTTCTTCTCGTTATCTCCCTTGGCGTCTCATATGAGGACATTTACGATTGCATTTATGGTCCAGCCAGATAATTCAAGATAATCTCCTCATTACACTGAGACCTAAACCAATTTGACGTGTGCCTTCATAATAAGAGGAAATTAGGATACAGTCACACACAGTCACACATGACATGATTTGCAACCTAATAACATCTGCAAAGACTGTTTTTCCCAAATAAAGCAACATTTCACATTCCAGAAAATAGGACTTGGTCATGACTCAACCTACTACAGTTTCCCTCCCCACACATACACAAAACTGATTCTTGTTCAAAACTGTATGTATAATTATAATAAATAAAATACACTAACTTCTAAATTTTTTATTTAACAGCTTGTGAATTTAAATTTTTTTAGCCCATTACCTAATTTTCCTGCTCTAGTAGAACTCTAATCTGTAATTTTCCATTTTCAACTTATTTGTGTTATATATTCCCTGAAATTTGAAGTTTAGATAAATGGGAAAGCTGTAATTACTTGTATATATATTTTTCTGATTACTCCTCCTTCAAACTCCTTTGCAGTTGCTAGGTAATACTACTAGTTTTTGTCATTATAAGCATTTGTCTGTTTTTGTAGAAAACATCTTACCCAAATGACCAAGTTTTACTACAGGCCAAATCAACAAATACTGCAACATTAAATGTCTCTGATTGGGGGAAAGCGTACCAAAAATCGATTACTGATCTGCTTATTTCAAGCAATTCCTAATATGACAAAATGCAACACTACACAGAAAATTTAGCAAATTCCTCCAAGCATATTATAATGAGATTTGACCTGCAATTTAATGGCTTGATATATTATTGATCTTTTTCTAGCCCTTTGTCCCCTATTCAATTTAACACTCAGTTTCTGTCTCATTCGATAAATATTATTTTCTCAGATTTGTTGCATTTGGCAAGAAGGCAGAAGATGCATTACTAGATTAAGAAGACTTTAAATTTACATTTGAAGGAGAATAAGGCAGAGATGGATCACCTTAGGCAAAGTTCCTGCTTTCAATGAGCCTGTCATTATGGAGATGATACAGTTACCCACCTCCACGGTTATGCTATACAGCAATCAGGGATAATTGAGACAATAAATCCGAAAAACAAAATACAAAAGAGTGGGTGGCAAATTCTGACAAAGGATTGGGGAAGGCTTAATGGAAAACTTCTCTATCAGTTAAAACACTTTTTATCCTTCAACCTCTGTTTCAAATGTATGAAGGCTTCTTATGGAGTCTTTTCCAGTGTCTTCAGTCAGAATTAACTAATATTGTGGCACTCACTTTGCAAGTAATTTGACCAGTAACATATGCCAGTTGATTAATGCATCATGTTATACTTATTACTATGCTTGACTGTTTTGTTTCTTCCCCCTAGGATTTTAAGATTCTTGAAACAAAGGGAGTTGTATCATATTCACATTCCATCAAATACGCCAGCTCACTGCCGTGTTTGGTGAAGAATTAAATAAACACACATTTGGTGAGTGAATTACTAAAGAATACCAAAGAGTTCCACTTTTGCCCACGAAAGATCAAAAGTTGCCAGAATTACTCTCCCACTGTTAGAAATTAGTCCCAGAAAAAAAAAATGAAACAACTAAATAGAAGGGAAGCAAAAAATGTAATTTCACCATCAGCTCGAGTTAGTCCCTGGGGGAAGAAAATATAGGAGAATGAGGTGGTAGTCTCTGTGACTTGAGGAGACAGGGACCATCACTCAGTGAGGTTAAGGGGACTAACCCCAAATACACAAATGAATGAACAAATATTTGACAGATAAAGATTGTGTTTAGAGAAGCCAAGGAACTTGTCCCAGTAAACACATTTATCTTATGTTAAACAGTTTCAAGTATATTATTTCATCAATGATTTGAAGTACGAATCTTTTTAATTTCCATTTTGCAAACCAGAAAAATAAAGTTCAGAGAAGACATAAGCTGCTCAAATGTACAGGGAGGGTAAGAGAACAGAGCAAGTACTTCACCCCGGATATTCTACTATCATGTTTATCCTCCAATGCTAAGGGAAATTTAATTTAATTTAACTCCTCTTCATCTGACTAATCTTTAAATATTTGAAGACAAATTTTCCTCTCTATTCTCCAGACAAAAATGTCCTCAATTATTTTCATCATATTAGCTTTTTAGATAGCCACATCAAAACTCTGCATTTTATTCGGTTTTTGACAAATTAATACTCATAAGCACTTTTTACATATTCACTCAAAAGAAGTCAATATGCTCAAATGTTTAGGAGCAAATGTCCGGGATGAAAAACGCTGGGCTTGCTGAGCAGTGGCAGTGTC
Source organism: Tarsius wallacei (assembly GCA_963574415.1). NCBI lineage: Eukaryota > Metazoa > Chordata > Mammalia > Primates > Tarsiidae > Tarsius > Tarsius wallacei. The sequence continues at coordinate 4,010 of CAUYQG010107447.1, forward strand.
TGAATAAGGCCTATGGCAGTAATTATGATTAACTGTTAGCTCAATCTGAGACAACTGTGTTGCCTAACTTCTAGTAATAATCTGCTATAATCTTCAGCAATATTAAGAGTTGAAAGCAAAGTCGCCAATTTAGAAGTAATATTTCTACTTTCTCTGATAAAGAACAATTCTTTTCTGCTGTTTATTTCTAGATAACAGAGAAATTGAAGTAGATGCAGAGAGTTTATACAAATGGTAAAATATGAGTACAAATTTCATTTGAGGGATTACTGAAAAAGAATTGGGATATTTAAAAGATAATGAAAAAATCCAGAGAACTTTAGACATTAATTTTTGTTTGTTTATGTGTTTGTTTGTTTGTTTATGTGTTTGTTTGAGTGTCAGGGTCTCACTGTGTCTCCCAGGCTGAAGTGCAATGGCAGAATCACAGCTCACCACAGCCTCAAACTCCTGGGCTCAAGTGATCCTCCCGCCTCAGCCTCCTAAGAAGCTGGGATTACAGGCACACACCACCTTGGCCAACCTAAATGCTCATTTTTAATATGTAAAAGTGTTCCTACAGAAGAAGGACCAAGCTTATTTTATATAGCTCTTTCAGACAAATATGTAGTTAGAAATGTCAAAGTGAGTATTTGAGGGTCAATGCCAAGGACATATTCCTAACAAGGTAGGAAAAATTAGTTGACATTTTGGTGGAAATGTTAAAGCAACAGATGTGTGATTTTTCAGGGATGTCATGAAGTGAACCACGTTTGTCCACTCTTATGCAAGATTCCTTAAGCCAACCCCAAACCACTGAGCAACAGATGTGAGTCATGGTCACAAAACTTCTCTGAACCAAACAACAAGGTCTCTCTTCTCTGTTCCAAATATGCCTAGTTTATCACTTCTGGCTCTATCACCCATTGAGAAAGAGCCTTTTGGACTTGATACTGATATCTGGATTTTCAGAATTCAACTTCCTGTTCTCCTTAAGACCTTTATGTCAGAGCCACTCCCAGTGTTTCCTTGTTCTCTAGGAACTCCATAGTAATATATGATGCAGTCTCACGAGCTCACATTACAAATGGAATTGTACTCACAGTACTATACAGTAGATTGATTTAGATAACCTACAAAATCCCTACTAAATCCAAGTTTCTATCATTTTATAGTTCACGTTGCCTGCATTTTAATAAAAATAGCTTTCAAATACTTAAATGATACCAGTAATTGATTTACTGAAAAAGTTATGCCCTACATGCTTATATACCTTTAAATAGTAATTTTGGTTAGTGTTTTTATATATTAACATTTTAATAAAGCTGCTTATGAATTAAATTTCATTTTTCCAACATAGTACCTCCATTTACACTATGAGTATTATTGACTTGATTTCTGTTCTGTTCAATTTAAAATAAAAAGATGTCTAGAGGGTCTCAGGTTCCTAATTGAGAATTCTTTTACCTTTTTTCTTCTTTCCTCAACCTCTTTGTCCTCCACCTTCATATACTTCTTTTTTATATTTTGACTTATGTGCTTCTGTTATACACGGTATCATTCCAACTTTATTCTTAACTTTAGGGGAAAAAGTATTACTACTGTTTATTATTGTATGCCATCTTCCTGTAAATGGCTATAACTTTCAATGTATCTGATACTGACAAATAGCATATATTTTCATTATTTCTTTCTAGTGCAGAATTTTCTATGGAGCTGTCAACCTCTGACCAAGTTTTCTATAAGATTTAGGAAAGTTATTGAAATTTCATTTTCAACTAATGTAATAAAAGTAAAAAAAGTTGTATCTTGATGACTTTTTAGCAATCTGTAAGATTTTTCTTCTAAAGTTCTCAAAAATACAACCCAGAAGTTTTTATTTATATCAGCTTTTTCAACATTTCCAGGGCTTCTTGATCCAGCTGAATCAACATTGTTATATTTGATAATAAATAAATAGCTTTAAGTTCATCACAAGTAGAAAAGGAAGTGCTGCATAAAAAATAAGTGTTCACTTATTTTTTGAGTATTTTGCACAATGTATAAATCTATAAATACATGTTAATTAATCTAGACTCAATCCATTCCTGTTTTTGTGAAGATATAAGATCAGTAAAGATAAATCATAAAAAGTTTTTAAAGTCTTAAGATTTAGTAATTTTTCTGATAACTAAAATAATATAAAAAAGAAAAAATGTATAATTTGTGCGTTCTGGTTGCATTGTTTCAAGTGGCCACCATGATTTATAATTATAATTTTATTTTTATTAGCTCTGATGTTTGTGTTATTATTTAGGAAGAGAATAACTTCTTATTCTATTCAAATCTTAACGTTTTCCTTTAATGCAGATTAATCATCCCCCAAAAGAAGAAAAACCTGAACTTGATGACTTCACTGATGAATCCTACGAATCATTAAAAAAAAAAAAAACTGACACCAGGCCTTCTCAAACTTTTCCAAAACGATTGAAGATAATGGAACACTTCCTAACATTCTATGTGGCCAGTATTACCCTAATACCAAAGCCAGACAAATAAAATACAAGAAAAGAAAATTGTAGACCAATATTTCTTATGAACATTGATGCAAACTCCTAAACAAAATACCACAAAACCAAATACAGTGACATACGAAAAAATATGTACATCATGACCTAGTGAAATGTATTTCTGGAATGCAAGGATGATTCAATACAGGAAAATCAATCAATGTAAGATATCACATTAAAAGACTGAAGTTTTTAAAAAAAACATGATCAACATAATTAATGCAGAAAAAGAAGAAGCATTTGACAGAATCCCACACTTTCATAAGAGAAACAGCAAGCTGGGAATAGAAGGAAACTACTGCAAAATAATATAAGCCATATATAGAAAACTCACACTGAACATCATGCAGTATGCAGTGATAGTCTGAAAGCTTTTCCTTGAAGATCAGGAAGAAGGCAAACATGTCTTGATTTTTGTCATTTCAATTCAAGATAGTGCTGGAAATTCTAGTCAGAGAAATTAAGCAAGAAAAATAAAAGCCATCACATTGGAAAGGATGATGTGTAAAATTATCTCTGTCCACATATGATACAACCTGACATTGGAAAAAATATTCCATGAAAATTGTTATAACTAATAAATAAATTCAGAAAAGTAGCAGGACACAAAATATCAGTTCTATTTATTTAGACTGTCAATTAACAATCTGAAAAGAAATTAATAAAGCAATTTTATTTACAGTACCATCAAAAAGAATAACATACTTAGAAATCAACGTAACCAACCAAATACATGTACAATGAAATCTTTTTTTTTAATGCTGAAAGAAATACATAAGATATAAATAAATGAAAATACAGCCCACGTGCATGTGTTCAAAGACTTAATATTGTTAAGATGTCAATATTACCCTGGTGATCTGCAGATTCAATGCAGTTCCTATCCAAATCCCAATACTGCTAAAAAAAATCTAAAATTCAAATGGAATCCTAATAGACTCCAAACAGTTTCCCTGTCAAAAAAAAAAAAAAACTGAAGAAGAAGAAAAAAGCTTGAGGACTCACACCTCCTGGTTTCAAAATGTGCTACAAAGCAAAGGTAATCAAAAGAGTGTGGTTCTGGCATAAAGATAGGCAATAGACTAACGAAATGGAATAGAATATACAGTCCAGAAGTAAACCCCTGATAATATTGTCAAATGATTATTGACAAGGGCATAAGACTATTCAATGGGAAAAGAGTCTTTTCAACAAATGGTGCTGGGAAAACTGGATATCCACATGCAGAAGAATAAAGTTGTGGTTTCACCTAACACTATATACAAAAGTTAACTCAAAATGGGACAAGGCCTAAATATAAGATTCAAAACTGTAACTTTTTGTAGAAAACAAGACAAAACTGTACAACATTGAATTTGATGATGATTTATTGATATGTAACAAAGGCACAGCCAACAACAACAGAAACAAACAAACTGTACTTTACAAAAATTTTTAAATGTTGTGCAACAAAAAATATTCATAGAGTAAAAAGGTAATATACAAAGTGGAAGAAAATATTTGCAAATCATATTTCTGATAATGGATTAATATCTAGATTAAACAAAAAAAAAATACCACCCTGATTCACAAATGGACAAAGAACTTGAATTGACATTTCTTCAAAAAATGTATAAAAATCTTTCTTGTACATATTAACCAACATGCGCATTAAAAGATACTCAACATCACTAATATTTAGAGAAACTCAAATCAAAACTACTAATGTGATACTTTACACCCATTAAGATGGCTAATATAAAAAATATACTGAAAATGGCAAGCGTTGGTGAAAATGTGGAATAATTGGAACTCTTCTGCACTGGTGGTAGAAATGTAAAATGATACAGCAGCTGTGGAAAACAGTATGACAGTGCCTCAAAAAATTAAAAATAGAATTACCATATGATCCAGTAATTCCACTTCTGAGCATATACCCAAGAGAATTGAAAGCATGATCCTGAAAAAATACTCATTCACCCATGCAGCATTATTTACGATAGCTAAAACACGGAAGCAACCCAAGTCTCCACTGGCAAGTGAACAGGTAAGAAAAATGTGGTATAGACATAATGATGGAATATTATTCAGCCTTAAAAAGAAAATTTTAACATATACAACAATACAGATGAATTCTGAGGACCTTATGCTAAGTGAAATAGGTTACAAAAAGGCAAATATTGTATGATTTCATTCATATGAGGCATTTAGAACAGTCAAAATCATAGTGACAGAAAACGGAAGGGTGGTTTCCAGAGAGGGGTAGGAAGCTATTGTTTAATGAATACAGAGTTTTAGCTTTTTAAGATGAAAAGTGTTCAGAAGATGGATGGTGGTGATGGCTGAACACCATTAAGAATATATTGAATACCACCGAAACGTATACTTAAGATAGTTTGGATAGTAAATTTTGTTTTGTGAATTTTACCACAATTTTTAAAATGTGGAAAACAAACAGGCTGTGTGCTGAATTTTGCTTACAGATCGTATTTGCCAACCCTTGTTCTAGGGTCTGTTACTCTGGTCACAAGCTCCAGTGTGCCTTGGGAACCAGTCACTACATTTCAGGGAGGGAACACACACCATTAGGTACTCCAGAGATAAAGTTTAAGTGGAGAACAGTTAAGAGAAAACACACAGCATTAGATACTCCAGAGAGTCAATTAAGTGGAGAAGAGTTAAAGAGATTTTTATTACAGTTATTATCAAAACTCAGCCGGGCTCGGTGGCTCAGCCTGTCATCCCGCGCTTTGGGAGGCTGAGGTGAGTGGATTGCCTGAGCCCGCGGGTTCGAGACCCACCTGGGCAACTTGGCGAGAGCTCATCTCTACAATAAATCAAAAAATTAGCCGGGCGTGGCAGCATGCACCTGTAGTTCTGGCTGCTTGGAAGGCTGAGGCGAAAGGATCGCCGGAGCCCAGCAGGTCAAGGCTGTGGTGGCCGGGAGTGGCCACTGCTCTCCAGTCTGGGCGACAGAGTGAGACTCCAACTGAAAAAAAAAAAAAAAAACCTCAGAGCTTCCTTCCTACCATCAGAACAAAAATGATTCTGATTTTTAACAGTGTACTTATAAATGATGCTGATTCATAATTCGCTCTTTTTCCAGTCTGACATCTTTGACCCTTATTTTGTCTTTGGCCCATGTCCTAATATAATTAGGCAAATGCTTTCCCAAGTAGCTATGTATTTAAACTACATTGTACTTTTTAAAACACAGATTTTTAAAGTTAAATCAAAAGTTTAATTTTTGGAGGACATAAGGGGTAAAGTTTAAGGATCAACCCTTCAATACATTTGTGAGAAGGAAGATGGGTTGTCATGCAGCATAGATTTTATGATGTATCAGTCATCAAATGTTCATTAGAAATGGTACTTAATCTTTAAGATGTGAGTCATCTTACCCATAGCCTACAGAAATTTGTCATAGAGGCATACAATATAGGAAGTCATTAGCTGAGGAACAGTAATTTTAAATTGATGTATATATGCTACTGACACCTTTTACATTGCTCCCCATTGGCAAAGCCCTATCACATTTCCGGTGCCCTCTATATCTGAAAACTTTTCCATCATGAATAATTCCTTCAAAGCCCCATAAATCGGACCCAGATTTATGTGACATGGCTGGGGTTGTGGTTGTCACTCAAGTTTTCTCTCTTTTTCAATGTACAACCAGAGCATCTAATCTTAGCTTGCTTATAGTCCCACAAAAATTTACCTTGAAAAGGCCTTACTTAAACTTAAAATGTGGAAGTTTTTAGAACTCAGAATTGCCTTCATTGGGGACAAAACTCTAGATTCATGACTAAGACTATTTATTCATCAAATATTTGTTTATCGCCAACTATGTACCACAGCATTTTTAGGTGGCAAAATATCAACATTTATTCCTTGATCTCAAAATGCAATAGTTAAGGTGTATGGGATGGGACAAGTGAAACAAACATGTAAATCAATTATAGCAGTCTAATTACAATATTACAGCAGAATATTGTGAGTAGGTGATATTAAAGCACAGATAAGTATATCATTATCAGCTTGACATGAGATAGTACAAAGACATATAGAAATGAGGCCTCAAATAGGATGAAATAGTGTACTAAGCTTTGAGATTTATGAGGAATTTTAGAGAGAAAAGATTATTACAGAGAAAGGGAACAATATGTAAAAATATTCATTAGTGTGAAATAGCAAAATGTGATTTGATCTGGAAACATAATAACATAATATTCTGTATGATTAAGGTAAGAGTAACACTGGAGAAGAAACAAGAAATATATCTGAAAGGGTAGGCAGGGCTTAGAGTTGATAGGTTAATAATTTTTAGACTAAAATCGATAGAGGACTTTGAAGGATTGAGGTAAAGTAACATGGTCAGTTTGGTAATATATGTTATTACCAAGTAATATCCAAGTAAATGTGTTGGGTGTAGAACACACCAGAGAGAGTTCTAGATTGTAGCTTCATATTTGAGAATCACCTACATGTTTATGGCTACTGGAAACATACACTTGGAGAGAAAATAAATGGATAGAAAGATAGAACATAAGGCAAGAAATGAAATATTAAGGAATACACGTCTCGAGAGGGACAAGGGAAATGCGAAGCTGTGACCCATCACACACACAAAAAAGAAAACTAAAAAGATATATTTCTAGGATGTGGTCATGATTAATAGACATCATGTAAAATGAGCAAAAGACCTACACAAAATGAAGACCATTACCTTAGCAAGAGAACTGTATGAAATAAGAGGTATGGATGATAGACAGCAATTTGTTGACAGAAGAATGAATGATGAGAAAGCATAAACAGTAAATTTAAACTAACATGCTTTAACTTAAAAAATAATTTAATTCACTATATTAACAGACTAATGAAGAAAAATACAGTTAATAAACAACAAATGTCAAAACATCACTTGACAAAATTCAACATTCCTGGTAAAACAAACAAAGAATGTGTAGCAACCTAAGAATAAAAGGGAACTTTCTAATCTAATAAAGACATCTACAAATACAGTAAAAAAAAGTTAGCTCTCACAACATGCTTAATGGTGAGACTGAAAGTTATCTATTAAGTTTGGGAGCAAGATAAGGATATCGTCTCTCTAAACTCTTATTTTACATTGTACTGAAAGTTCTAGTCAGTGCAATAAGACAAGAAAAATAAAATCATACAGATAAGAAAATTTAAAAATAAAGCCTTCTCTATTCACAAACATGATTGTTTATAGAGAAAATCCCAAAGGATTTATAGAGAAGCAATCTCCAACCTAGCATTATTGTCAAGAGAAATAAAAATTTACGCTCACACAAAACTTTATGCAAATATTTGTAGCAGCTTTATTTGTAATTTTAAAAATTTGAAGTAGTATAGATGTCCCTCAATGAATGAATGAAAAAGTGAACTGTGATATAGCCATACTGGGCAATAAAATAAACAAACTATTGATTTACATAACATGGGTGAATTTTAAATGAATTTTGCTAGTGAAAATGGCAAGATAAAAATATATATTATATAATTCATCTTATATGACACTCTAAACAAAGCAAAAGTTATCCCAAGGCAATCAGGGGTTGCTGGGTGTGGAGGGTAGAGAAAAGGATTTGTTTATGAAGGGATAGCACTGGAGAATTTTGGGGTGATAGAATAGTTCTGTTTAAACTGCTGTACTGGATATACAACCTATGTTTTTGTCTAAACCAAGAGAACACCATGCCACATAAAGTAAATTTTACTATATGTTTTTTTTTTAATCTACCAGATTGTGAAGAAATTGTATTAAAAATCAACTACTTGATTATACTTAAGGAGATGTGGAAGAAAGAAACATGTTAATAGCTCTGGAAAATGTTGTTTTGACTGGATACTGTTGTGCTAAGAGAAAGAAGGAACTATAAACTGTAAACAACTGTACTCTACTCGGTAAGTTTTTTTTCTCAGGGATTTTGGGTTAAGAATTCTGAAACTAGTTGTATACTAGAGTTGCACAGGTTAGCAAATATGTGATAAATTATGAAAGCCATGTTTCTGACTATTGAAGAAAAAAGTTAAAAATAAGAAAAGAGAGAAGGCTAAAATAAACCTCTTAGGTCTGGATTATGGTCAGCATTCTCAATGCAGAATAATATTTTTAAGTGTATATGCAAAAAAATAGATACAGAAATAAATATAGTTGTGTACACATATGCATGAATTATTATAGACAGATGCACATACTCACTTTATTCACAGAGAGGGGATACAAGCAGTGGCAACTCTAGCAATGAGCACACTTTGTGCTTAAATCTTTGTCTCTAAATGCCATTCATTCTTAAGTGAAGTGCTTGGTTCCAGAACTGCAGCAGGAAAAATACAAGATGAATCACTGGAAAGTAAAAATGTGCCAAAAAAATTTTAAAGATATAGAAATGTAGAGAAAGATAGAGAGAGGGGAAGGAAGGAAGGAAGGACGGAAGGAAGGAAGGAAACAAGAAATAAAAAATCACTATTAGAACACCTCAGGAATAATGGCCACTGACAGGATCCACCAGCAAATACCAAAATTATGTCTGATTTTCAGCTACATCAACTCTAACTCTAATTAAATTGCAGGATAATAATATCACCGCAGAATTGTTACGCAAGACTAGTAAGTTTAAATAATTCAGTGAAAATAAAACTCACCATCGATTTAGAAAAAATTATTGAAGACTAATGGCAATTCAGAATCACTTGTGTATATGCAAAACATTGGATTCATGATTATTTATTCATTTTTTGTTTTAAAGATGTGTGCTACAAGTCAGGATTGGGTACATAAGTGGTTTACGTACAGGTGAAATTTGAACCCCCCACTGAAACATTGGGTTTAAAAGTTGCATGGATTTAGATGGTCAGCTAACTTCCTGACTTTTCATGTCTACTTTGTTTTACTAGTGGAGCCACATAAAGACTATTTTATTTCAAATGTACGGAGAAAGTCAGTTTTGTTCAGTCCATTGACTACAAGTAATGATTAAATATTATTAAACAAGTAAAACTATTCAAATTACTCCATTCTCTATTCTCATTCCCACACTCCCTTCCACTAAATTCACACCTCTTTCTATAATTTTTATTTGATGAACAGCAATATCACTCACAGAGAGGCTCAAGTTAGAAATTTGGGAATAATTTTGACTCCTTTTCTTCTAATCAGTTCATTCACTGTGTCACCAAGTGATGTGGAGTCTCATTAAACAAAGCACTTATTTCCACTGTTGAAACTTCAGTTTACAACTGTAATGATTCTTTACTGGGTTACAGAGACTATCGCATAACTTATCTTCCTGGTTCTTGTCTCACTCCACTCAACTGTCAAAGTGATCTTTCAAAGATGCAAATCTGATTTTTCATCTCTTGCTTGAATTCTTCCAGTGACTCACTACTTCATGCATGAAAGCTCCTTATGGGTTGCCCTTCCTTATTTAGATTTCCAGCTCCAAGGAGTATTTGCAGTTCTTTTAGGGTCACATTTTTCTAAGACGGCCTCTCCTCTCTTCTCCAAGGAGACCTCCCATCTCCCCATCCCCAATGTGAGCTGCCAATCTCCAACTCTTTTTAAGTTTTCTGTGTGACTATCAGGTGTCCTAGAGACCACTCTTGAAGTCTGACAGGTTGCAATTGGGGCCCCGTCTACTGACCCCCACCACTCACTTTCACCATATCCCCTTCACATTGTTTTAGAACTGTTTGTTTATCAGCTTTCCCACCAGAGTTTGCAATCCTCTAAGACTCAGTCATATTTTATTATTGTTATTGATGTGATGAACCTAGAACAGTGCATCACTGCACTCAGCAGTTAATAGGGGGATGAATTAAAAGACACAGAGCACCTTGTGACCTGTGACTTGTCACCACTCCAAACCTATTACCTAAGTATGCAATACAAAATGATTTAAAATGACAGTATGATCACACATCTATAGTTTCAATTATCCTTTACAATCAAGATTTTCTTATAGATCTCAAACGGAAATAGGTAGTCAGGTATTTTATTTCCTTACATGAACTATTTTCTCACTGTTTGGTCTTTAAGGAATTTATTGTTGGACTTTATCCCAAGTGGAAAGTGTTAGACTGTTTCTACTAATTAAAGAGTTTCTGAAACTCCTACTTAGAACTACATTAAACTTTGCCTTAAACACTAAACGTACAACTTTTTTCCTTTAGGGATATGTTCTAGGAGTCTAGTTGAATTTTCTGTTTTTAAAAGCTGACGATTGAGGAAAGAGAGTCACTTGCATGGAATGCACAGGCATGGACAGAGGATGGACAATGAACGTGCGCATTCTCCCAGTAAAGTCCCAAAGTGGATTGCACGTTCCACCTTTGCACTTGACCTTCCTCTCTCTTGCTCTACCCTGATGAGGCTCTAAATGCCTTCACATAGACTCAGCCTAGTGAGCCCTGATCTTAACTTCATGGCATACGTTTCGCCCACCACCATGGGTGGTCCCTCTCAAGGCTGCACAGAACCCTGCTGGGTGCCTAGGCTCTCTCACGCATGTGCAATCTGTAAGCATGGGCGTGTTTGCATCCCATGGGGTGAACATTTACACAACTGGAAAAGGGGGCTGGATAGTAGAGGAATTCTTCCCTCCTTTGCCCGGAAGGTAGTGTACTGTGTGGTGTGGTAGTACTAAATAGTCAGTCTTGTTAGAAGTGGCCTGTTTAAGATTCCTAAAAGATCTAAAAATCGACCTTTCCTAAGACACCTCCCACCAATCCCCCATCTGGGAATATACCCGGAGGAACTCAAATCACTTTATGAAAAAGAAATATCTGCACACACATGTTTATTGCAGCTCTGTTCACAATAGTAAAACCATGGAACCAACTGTGCTGCCCAACAAAAGAGGACTGGATAAAAAAAAACAAACATGGTCCATATACTTGATGGAATATTACACAGCCATAAAGAAGGACAAAATTATGAATTTCACAGCAACTTGGATGGACTTAGAGTCTATAATACTGAGTGATCTGTCACAGAAACAAAGAATTGAATACCAAACATTCTCACTCATAAGTGGATCCTGAACAATTATAATACTATAAGAAAGGGATTGGCAGTAATGGTAAACTGCCAGGGGAGGGAGGAGGGGCACACCTCATCAATAAGCGTACCTGATCTCAAACCAGGTGAAGTGGAGACCAAAGTGAGGCCCAAACTTTACCTACACATTGACCATTTGTATACCTAACCCTGAATTGCACCCCACAGCTTTAAAATTTTTTTTTAAATGGCCAGTTTAGTAACATGTTTTTACGTTGTCTCCCTCCCTCCCTCCCTGTCTCACTTCTTTTTTTTTTGAGTTGGAGTCTCACTCCGTCGCCCAGACTGGAGTGCAGTGCCCGCTCCCAGCCACCGCCGCCTCTACCTGCTGGGCTCTGGCGATCCTTCTGCCTCAGCCTTCCAAGTAGCTGGAACTGTAGGCGCGCACTACCACGCCCAGCTAGTTTTTTTGATTTATTGTAGAGATGAGGTCTCGCCAAGTTGCCCAGGCGGGTCTCGAACCCGTGGGCTCAGGCAATCCACTCACCTCAGCCTCCCAAGGCACGGGATTACAGGCTGAGCCACCGAGCCCGGCTCTTGTCTCACTTCTTTATCCCTCACTTCTACCGGCGGGCTCGCCAATAAAACAATAGAGTATAAACCCTCTGCCTCAAGCTGTGTTTCCTGAGAATCCCAAGCTAAGTGATTTTGTCTGAAGAAACATGTCTCTGCATGTGTCTACTTTCTGGATTAATCCTGAAGTGAATAAAATGTTAAGTCACATCATGAACTTTTGACCAGAGCTCATTTGTGTTCTAGCCAGGCATGCCAACTTTGGAATTTACTTTGCAGTCCTATTTCTGTAAGGTCTCAAAAGGAATAGGCCACAATTTTGTACCCCCATTCTCAGCATTCAACACTGCCCTATGTAGCTCAATTTCAAAGATCTGACTAAGATCAGTACTTACTATTCCTTTTGATTTTTCAGTGCCTCTAGACAGGGCCCACATCTCTACAATTCTGCATTAATATGGCATTTGATTCCATACACGCACGGCTTGATGTAACCTAGCTGTTGTTGTTCTTAAGATATTTTGATTGCAAGATTGAATCAGAGATTTCACAGTAAAGATCAGGGAGAGATCAGTCTATATAACTTCATAAGTCAGACATAGGTGCTGTAACAGGAGACTGATAAGTGATCCTAAAGCAGCAGAAAGGATACGGGGCTTTATCACACAGAGTGACAAGAGAAGAAGGCAGAGAGAATGTCAAAGAAAGGGGACCGTTGCACTAGGTTTCTTGCATGTGCACAAGAAGATAGTAGTTAATAAATATATAACTGTGATCCATGCATAACTGAGTTACTACCATTGATATTAACTCCCAAGGAGTCCAAGACAGTAGAGAGAAAATATCTCTTATTCCTTATCCATCGCTGCAACCTCCACAAAAACCTGGTCTTCCATCTACTAGCAGAACATTCATTGTCTATTAGAATATGTACAAGCCAGGCTCAGTGGCTCAGCCTGTAATCCTGCGCCTTTGGGAGGCTGAGGTGAGTGGATTGCCTGAGCCCGTGGGTTCGAGACCCGCCCGGGTAACTTGGCGAAACCTCATCTCTATAATAAATTTAAAAATTAGCTGGGTGTGGTAGCGCGCGCCTGTAGTTCCAGCTCCTTAGAAGGCTGAGGCGGAAGGATCGCCAGAGTCCAGCGGGTTGAGGCTGCGGTGGCCAGGAGCGGCCACTGCACTCCAGTCTGGGCGACAGTGAGACTCCAACTCAAAAAAAAAAAAAGAATATGTACAGTAGCTCCTCCCATCAATGTCTTCCCTCATTGTCTCCTGTGGTGCAACACACAGGCATGTCTCCTGCAGCCACTCTACTCATGTGACCATAATCCATAGTGTGAGTCTCATGACATCCAAACAACACCAGCTGTGCTTGGTGAAAAGCAAAAAGAGAAGACAAAAACATTTCCTTCTACTCAGTAAGACTCAGGGGCTATGTAAAATAAATGTTAGTCACTCTTTGCGGAATTTTTTTTTTCTCTGTAAAGAAAAACTGGTATTTATGTGAAGATTAGAGCAATTTTCCTGATTTCAAAAGTTAGACTGGGAAGATTATTTGGATGACATATAACACAACTCAACTCTAAATCTTAACATTTAGTGTCTTTGATTTGAAAGATTGTCTGCATTTTATCACTTATTTTTTGCTATTTTCTAGTTTTGCTTTTATTTAGGACTTTAGAAAATATAAGCAAAATAACTTTCATGCTTTTCTTAGTCATGACGTATGCATAATTTTCAACTTTACTTAGTGTCCTTACTGAAGTCATTCCTTTTATTTCTTTGTTTTATCCCCCTAGGTATTGGTTTGCTGTGAATGTTCTGAATATTTTGCATAGTCTCAGTACTGGGAATAAAGTCCTCTCGTGACCCTACGTATTCTCTCCTAACAATAAGGAATTAGTGTGGATTGTTTGAGAATACTGGTCTTAAGCACATCTAACAATGATAAGAAGCTTGTATGTTATGGTAGATCATATAATTTGCACCAAATATTCCATTTTTCTTTTTTTCACTGACCTTCAGTGGCGGGGAGCATTATGCGAAACCTTGTGACATGCTTTAGCCAATGACATGTAAGAAGTGATGTGTGTCATTTCTGGGCAGAAGCGTTAGGTGATTCATCATATTCCTTTTCACTTGGCCATGATAATGGGGCAATGTTCCAGATAAAGGATGTTTCATCACCTTGAATCCTAAAGAGAAGATGACACGAGGCAGAGCAGAGACAAATCTTCGATGACGACTGATCAGGAAATAAGCCTATGTTTTCATAAACCATTGAGATTTTGAGATCATTTATGGTTACAGAATGATCAAGCCAACTCTTACATATATACTTGCTTCCAAAGAATTCTCTATCTAAGAAGGGGGATTTACCAAGGTGTGGTAGGCAGAATGACCCCAAAAATGTCCATCTCAAAAATGTTTTATAATCCCTGGAACCTGTGAATATGTTGCCCTGTATGTCAAAGAGGCCTTTGCAGATGTCATCTAAAGCTAAGGTAGGAAGGTTTTTGTGGTTTATCCAGGTGGGCCCAATCTAATTACATGTACCCTTAAAACCAGAGATGTTTCTCCGGTTGGAGGCAAGAGAGGTACAGCAGGAAAGTCAAAACGATGATTCAAAGCGTGAGGCCAGGACTATATAATGAGGAGCACAGCTCACCTTAAGGAACTGAGATGGCCTCCCAGCTGGTAGCTGACAAGAAAACCAGGATCTCAGCCCCAGGGTCACAAGAAACTGAATTTGGCCAATGACCTAAATGAACTTGGAAGCAGATATACTCCTAGAGCCTCCAGAAAGAATGTAGGAATCAAGGAACCTTGACTTTGCCTTGTAATAGTCTAATCTCAAGACTCTGCTGAGTCACACTGTGCAGCAATCTGACCTACAAAACTGAGATAATAAATGTTTGTCTTTCTAGCAACTAAATTTGTATTAATTTGTTATGACAGGGATAGAAAAAAATACACCAGTTCTGAAGTTGCAGAAGTAATATGCATGGACTAGTAAAGGGCAGGTACATTTCCAGTAAGATTAAATGACTTAACTGAATTTATTCTGGTCGTCAGTGATAGCAAAAAACCCAGGCTGACAATCAGCTTTGGTCTCACACTGGCTATCACATCTAGAGCAAATCAGGTGTTTTATAAGTGTTTCCATCCTGCAAAATAAAACTAAACATATTTACTTCACAGAGTTTTGGGGATAATTTTTTAAAGTAAATGCATATAATCCAGTCCCTATATACGATTCATGACCCATTACTGATAGTTAAATAAATGAAGAAATGGAGAAGTTAGTAAATAAGAAGTGGCTGAGATTAGCCACATGGCCCAATTTATAGAATCATTAGGTTTCCTCTGTTAAGAGTGGACAATATTCTCTCCCAAGCAGTAATCTGTCTTTGATATTTACAGTCAATCTGTTCAACAAAAAGATACTTGCTGTTTTTAAAATAAGACAGGTATATCCCACCAATACTGTATATTCAATTAATTGAATTTATCTACAAGCCTTTTAAAATCTATTTCATCATGAAACTATTAGAGATATCCATCTTTGTCATCTTTTCACACGATGATGACTACAAATAAGAGTGTATCATTTTGAATCATGCTGGGTTAGTCTGCTTATTGTGAATATTTCCCAAAATTCTGAAGGAATAAGATAAATAGAAATGATAAAAGCTGTCTTTCACTGGATTGCAATTTCTTACTTACAATAACCATCCATTCATCTTTCCTTACAATGAGCAATGACTGAATACCTACTATTTTCACAGCACAGTTGTAAGTATAAAAATGAGTCAGGATAAATATAATATGCGCCTTGCCCCTGGAAGGATCACTATTTAGTTGGGAAGCCAAATACATAAACAATCATTAATGTTCCCATTGTTATAGCAATGCACTGTAGCACAAAGAAGGGAGACAATTAACTTTGTGGGGATAGTAAGGAAAGCCTTAAGAAGGAGGAGAAATTTGATTTGGTCCCTGAGCAATTATTTGCACTGCTATTTATTTTATGCTTACCAGCTCAAAATTGTTGTCTTGTGATGAATATTATTTCAAATTCAGAAGGCTAAAGGTATACATATTCTTTTTTGTCATAGTGTCTTCCTAAATCTAGGGTAGGCAAACTTTTCTCTAATGAGCCAGATGACAAATAATTCAAACTTTGCAGCCACATGGTCTGTGTCATGTCTACTTTATTCTGCAATCCAAGGGCAAAAGTAGTCACAGGCAATATGTAAGCAATAATGTATAAGTGGCTGTGTCCCAATAATTTGTTTGTCTTGTTTGTTTGTTTGAGTCAGTCTCACTCTATCACTCAGGCTGGGTTGCAGTGGCGTGATCACGGCTCACTGTAGCGTCGACCTCCCAGGCTTAGGCTATCCTTCCACCTTAACCTCCTGAGTAACCTCTACTAGTATGCATTATTATGCCTGGTTAATGTTTTTTATTTTGTAGAAACAAGGTTTCACTATGTTGCCCAGGCTGGTCTTGAACTTCTGGTCTCAAGTGATCCTCCTGCCTCGGCCTCCCAAAGTGCTGAGATTATAGGTATGAGCCACTATATCTGGCCTTTCAATAAAATGTATTTCCAAAAACAAACAACTGCCCAAATTTTGTCAGTGGGCTACAGGTAATCAACCCCCATCTTAGATAAATAATATAAAAATATAAAATAATAAAAGGGATGAAAAGGAATTACATTTTGTGCCAAGACTTATGAAGACACATAGATTGAAAATGAGCAGCTCTTGTTTTCAAAAAGCAAATGCAAAAAGTTTGCCGGTACATAAGATACATGTTAAATGAATTACACCAAGATTTAAGCTTATAACTTTAGTCTTAGATTTAGTATCAAAATTGAATTAGGAAATCACACTTTATCTCCTTTTGATATGTTGCTTCAGGGGTTAGGGGTGTTTTCAGTAAGTCCAGTCTGTTCAAAACACTTCAGCCCTGGTCAGTCATAGGAAAGCAATCATATCTTCTATTGAGTTATTATGCCCAAGATAATCCATATCAGTTGGAGGGTAAGACTGTGTCTCTAGGTTAGAATTAGAAGCAAGATCAGAAACAAGAACCAAAAGGAATTTTATTTTTATATGTGATTGGATTTAGTAAAGAGAAGGAACAGCCTGCAGTTCACAAACAAAGAACCCGTCTTGAGAAGCAGATCACTAGCAAGTCAGGTACAAGGGTTTGAGATCTGGAAGATCCAGCAGATCCCAGGTTAAACTGCACGTGCTCAAGCAAGGTGGTCACTAGGTAGCACCAGCGCTATATTAAGGGTATAATATCATTCCTACTGAGAGTACAACTGGGTTAGTATCAGAGTTGAAAGACAGGAAAGACTGTTGAAAACCAGGCTAGTTGTCAAAGCTTCATATTTGAGATGAGATAAAACCAAGGCATTGAAGAATAAACAGATTTAATGAAAAAGAGAAAACAGAATTCAAGGACAATGAAGATACCGGTCATATTAGAGTAGATACTTCACATACAATGGAAAATAGTAGGACATAAGATGAAAAACACAGGACTAAAAGGGTGTAGGGACCTTTGCAAAGAGCCTTTTGTCAAAATGTTACAGAGGCACAGTTTAGATTTTTCAGCAGAGGCGTGACATGTTGCTGGAGAGATTCTTATTTGGTGCCATGATTAGAGATGAGGTGTGGTGTGGGAGCAATATTCTTAAAATCCAGTCAAATGGTTTGCAGTGTGGCATAGAAATGAATCATTGTAGGCCCGGATTTAGAAGGTATCAGGGGGAATAGCGAGAAATTTTTAATTTTTGACATAGTGGGGAAAGAAGAGAGACCTGTCACAGAGAACTCCAAGGTTTTGAGTGAAAGTAATTGGAAAAATGGTAATATCCTTAGAAGAGAGAAGGAAATTGAAGAGTAAATCTAATTTGGAGCATATACAGCAGATTCACCTAAAGAAACGTCTAGAGGATGAACCTTCTATTAACTTTCAATCTGGTGCAAATGTGCAAGAGACTTTTTTTTTTTTTAATAATGGAGAAGTAACCTTGGGGAAAATGCTCTGACTTTCCAAGCAGCCTCTCTACCCACTGTCAGGAGCATTTCATTATACAAGGTGGTTTCCTCTACTAGGCTATTCCTCAGCTAGCAAGCTCACTTCACACAGGCTGAACTCAGTGAGATATGAACCAGATAAGGCTTCAGGGTTCAGGAGACTTGGGGGGAGGGAGGAATGCACAGAATACTGGAGACAGGGGGATATGTAGCCAAACTTCAGCACTAATTTATCTCCGAACCTCTAACTGTCCTCATGAAACAAAAGTGTCTTTCATGGTAGGAATAGTATCTTCCTTCTATTTTTTTTTTTAGAGTTCAAATCTTGTTCTGTCACCCAGGCTTGAGTGCAGTGGCATGATCATAGCTCCCTGTAATGTCAAACTCCCGACCTCAAGCGATCTTCCTACCTCTTCTCTTGGACAGCTGGGACTACCGGCATATGCCACCGCTCTGGACTATTTTTTTAAATTTTTTGTAGAGACAAGCTCTTACTCTGTTGCCCAGGCTGGTCTCAAACACCTGGCCTCAAGCAATCCTCTCTCTGAGTCTCCCAAATTGAACACAGACATGAGCCAGGGTGCTGGGCCAGAACAAATATTTTCAATAAATATCTGTGTATCGGTGTTTTTATTATAGATCACAACTCGTAATTCTTTAATCCTCACTAATCAAGGAAGAAGGGTGACTAATTTTATGCATCTTGATCTCATAAAGAAAAAAATAAATAAAATTGTAAAGGTTCAAAGTATAGTTGGAAACACACAAATGGACATGATCTAAGATGTGAAAGCTAGAACTGCGTATTTGAGTGCCCATGGAATTTGAAACTATGGGCATGGTTAAGTTATTCAAGTGCAAGAATACAGATGGAGGAGCAGAGAGCTAGGCCTGATCACAGATGGTGCTTTCACTGAAGTCTCTTCTGAATGACAAGTGCATACAGGCTGACCATCAAAGGCATTCCCACATAAGAAACAAAAGCTAGTGCTATAGTATCCTACTAGGAAGAAAGAGCAATTGGCCTGTATTGAATGAGTTCTGTAATGTTTTAATAACACGACAAAACTATTGCCTACAGGAGATAAGCAAGTGGTGTTTTTTCCACCAAAAGCTTTTTCCCGACTACTTTAATTATTTGAGTAACCTTTAGTAAAAATGAAATAACAAGCCAACCCTACATATTTCTGGAAGTCTTACTACCCTGATATTCTAACCTTTTGGAGGCAGTAATAACTTTTCCTAATGATAGCCTTAAAATCTTTTATGGAAAGTTACAAGAGGCCTTTCTTCATGTGAGAGGCAGTAAAGAGAAGAGAGAAAGCACATGCACAGAAAAGATTATGCTAAGTGAAATAAGCTAAGTGATTATGCTAAGTGAAATTATATATATATATATATATATATATCTTGCATGATCTCACTTATGAGTGCTTGGGATCTTTAAAAAAAAAGGTGAATTTTTATAGAGACGAAAACAGTAGTTCCCAGGGGCAGGGTGATGGGGTGGTAAGTAAGAGAATACAAAGTAACAGATACACAGGATGAAAAAGTTTAGAGGTCTGATGTTTGAGATAAAGACTTTAGTTATTAAAATTGCACTGTATTGGGGATTCCTACCAAATGAGTAGATTTTAGCTGTTCTTAACACCAAAAAAGAAAAATAGGTATGACTATGTAAGATCATAAATATTTTAACTTGCCTCAATACAGTAACCACTTTATTGTCTATACGTATTCCATAACATCATGTAGTATATCTCAAATATACACAATAAAATATATTTTTAAAAAGTAGCTTTTTCCCTGTGGTTAAAAATAAAAATGAAAGTTGGTGAGTCTTTTTAAGAAGAAAAACAAAACTACAGAGGTGGAGACTAAGAATCTCAGGAAGTAAGTCAGGAGACGATGGACTCATTCCCTCTAATTTAGTGTTGTTTCTGCACTACCCACCTTCTTTTTTCTGTCCAGACTCTTCTCAGGTTTAATGTCTGCACAAAGGACATTTAAACTGATCTTTGCCTCATTAATAAACTACAGAACTGTTCATCAGATAACTGTATGCTTGTTTCCTTGGTGGATCAGAACTTAAAATACCTATTAGAGGCTTTTCTTTGTCTAGAGGAACAGTCTAAAGATTATTTTTTGGAACAAGCTGTCTGTTGAAAATACCTTTTTGCTGAGAATAATTATATTTGCTCAAATCCTTTTTCCAAATTGACTTCAAAGAGAATTGGCTATATCTTGTGTAAAACCAGTATCCATAGTTGAGCTAATTGGCTTCTCCAGTGTGGTCCTGGTGGAAGTAAAATATGTGTGTTGTCAACCATCCATATGTTTCCTTTCTCTTTAACTTGAACACTATGTTATCATATTTTATCACTACAATTCTTACTTTACTCAGGAGAGAAGCCAAAGCTTATCTGAAAACATGGGGGAAAAAATGGAAAAGATACGAACACTCTTACTTGCTGAAATAATGAGAAGTACAGTTAAAACTGGTAGGATACTAAAAGGGAGATATAGTTCTGTTATGTTGATTTGCTAAGGAAATGAAAAATGTGAAGAGAACAAATTATGTAAAACCATCGTAAGATAGCAGGTGGTTAAAGGGAAAACAAAGTCATGGTTTCAAAGGAAAGCTTGCTAAAGTTTTTGTGTGTATGTGTTTAAAAAGGGAGGGACAAGAAAACCTGAATTATTTGGTAAAGACCAGTGGCAAGGTAAAGTTTAAGATTTAATAGAAAAGAAAAAATTGGTGGCTTTAGGTCCAGAGTAGCTAAAAGCAGAGATGAGACGATGACTAAGCTTTGGAGGAAAAAACATCTTTCCCTCGTGCGCTTTTTAAAAAATATATAAGTAAGGTAGAGTAATTAATGTTAATGACTGTTGAATTTTGGGGGGGAGAAGGAAAAACTTTAAACAGTTCAAATAAAAATAAAATTGCTTTTTTCTCTCATTGTGGGAAAGGTAAAAGATGCTATCACAGAAGATGGGATTGATCCCTCTGAGAGGTGTGGAAAAAAAATTGGATCACCATAGTAAGACATAGCATAGAAATGCTGTGGAATGATTTTTTAAATGACACTCAATAAAAAGAGGTGTTTACCTGATGTTAAATATAGACATGATGTCTGATAGCCTAGAAGGATAGAAAGGGATCGGGAGAGAGAGAGGTGGTTAAAATACCTATTAGTGACTTTGCTTTGTCTAGAGGAATAGTCTCAAGATTATTTTTTGGAACAAGTTGTCTGTTGAAAATACCTTTTTGCTGAGGATAATTATGTTTGCCCAAATCCTTTTTCCATCCCTTTAACCACCTGCTTTCTTCCAAGGGACTTACATAATTTGTTCTCTTCACACCTTCTATTTCCTTAGCAAATCAACATAACAGAACCATATCGCCCCCCCCACCCCCTTTTAGTATCCTACCAGTTTTAACTGCACTTCTCATTATTTCATTATGAAGAGTAGAATTAGTGGGATGAAAGAGTTGGGGAAGGTGAAAGAGGAAGTGTGCATGGAGCAATTTTGAGTGTAGCCAAGGACCCCAGTGGCACCATGAGTGCAAGACCCTGAGTCTGAAGGAAATTGAAGACCCCGAGGAACTGTGAATGCATGCGAACATTCTGTCGGAGTGGAAACTGAGAGTGAATGCACACGCCAATCCAACAGTGTCCTTTTTTACAATGTGGGCTCCCCCAGCTTCTGGTCTTAGCTCTATCTCTGGACTCAAAATATATAAATTCCCAAAAAAAGTTTAGTTCTTAATACCCGTTACCTTTGTTTGCTCTTGATCCACATCTCTGTTTGATAACGGAATGCATCTACTCATTCACCCTGGATTATCTGGTCCTGATTCGGGTTTCTTTCTCTGCTTAGCTGTCCTCCGTCCCCTTCTCAGCCTCTGGCTGACATGCAAGGAAAAACTGCATAGTGCAATGCTACAATATGCCAGAAAAATAGCAGAAGACAGATCCTAGGAAGAACGATGGATAAGGATCACAGGAATTCAAGACGTATGGAAGCTTTCTCTAGAGATGAACAAAAGGTAGTTATAAAGAATGACTAGAAAGCATAGATTAGCCTGGCCATAAATGGAGAATGGCAGTTTATAGAAACCTAAAATAGTGTAAAATAATGTTCTTCTCTCCAGATGTCTTACTAAGATTTGCACAAATTCCCATAAACATTTTTTCTTATGTCATCAAAAACTATAATAAATAATCTTCCCTAACCGAGCGCGGTCGCTCAAGCCTATAATCCCAGCACTTTGGGAGGCAGAGATGAGAAGATTGCCTGAGCCCAGGGTTCAAAACCAGCCTGGGCATCTTGGAGAGACCTCATCTCTACAATAAACCAAAAAATTAGCCGGGTGTGGTGGTGCATGTCTGTAGTTCCAGTTACTAGGAAGGCTGAGGCAGAAGGGTCACTTGAGCTCAGCAGATCGAGGGTGTGGTGGCCGTGAGCACTCTAGCCTGGGCGACAGAGTGAAACTCCAACTCAGAAAATAAAAATAAAAAATAAAACCTTCCCACTTTAAACAAGTGTTAAATTTGGTTTCATCAAAGGAAATAGAACCTAAAACACTACTTAGTAGATGAAGGATAAATAAGAATTATATGTATAGGATAGCAATTTAGATCTCAAAAGAACCAAGCAAATTCTTGGTTTCTCCAGAGAGGCACCACAACAATCTTTCTAAAATCTTCATTGAATAATTTTCCTGCCCTGCTTAAAAGGTCTCTAACAGTTTCCTGTGGCCTATGAGAGTCAGTCTCCTTGCAGAGTAACTTGCATCCTAGTTTTCCCTAGACAGTCCCAGTTTGCACTGTCTTATCGTAATTACTTATAGCTTTTCTTTTCACTCTAAAAGGTACACCAGTTTAGATAATAAATCACATGGTCACCACATATTTAAGGACTTTGATATCTCACCTCAAGCTACCAAAAACTTTCATGCCTCTATTCTTTTCATCGCATTATGTATGTCCATTCTTTTCACTGCCTCCAAGGCTTCTTCCCAACCCTTAACCCTATACCCATTTTTCCACCCAGAAAATTCCAGCTTATTCTTCGAATCCTGGATCAGGTGGTACCTTGCTATGAGAGGCCTTCTCCGAGCCCTGATGATAAGCTTGTCACTCTTGCTCTGTGATCCACAGGACTTCGCGCACACCTCCACTGTTGCAACTATAGCATTTTACGGTACACACAGGCTTACTTATCTATGTTATTCATCAGACTGATATCTTTGAGAATATGTTTAAGCATATCCAAAACTAACACATTTATGAGCTCCAAGAAAGAGCCCATTCATTGGCCATCTCAAAGAATAGAAATCAAAGCATCCATTTAAAAAGTCTGAAACAAGCTGATATTCTCAACTCTTCCCTTTTGCTCATCCTTTGTCATTTCACTCCACAAAATCTTGTAAATTTTATCTTCTGAATTCTCACTTCTATTATCTCTACCAAAGTTCAAGCAATAGCCATCTCTGATGTAAACCAAGTCTATGGTATTCTAAACAATCTAGCTGCAGAAACTCTGGCCCATTCTCCATATTTTGGTAAGAGTGTTTCCTTTGGAAATAAAATAATAAACTCCACTGGTATCTCTGTTGATATTCTAACAATGATGTCTCATTAACCTAAAGATAGAAACCCAAATTCTGATCTTGACCTGCCAAAGTCTATTAATCTAAATACCTAACTTTATCTACCCAGTGCTTATTCATCCTTGAAATAGCTCAAGGATCACCTTCTCAAGGCTTTTATGAGTTCCCCAAGTCAAATGTCCCTATTTTAAACTTAGCATTATGCACTGCTTGAATGTTTGACAGAGTGGTTGTTTGTCTTATTGCATGTGTTAATTTCACTTACATATAGTCCACTAACTAGACTGTATACTTCACAAAAGCAGAGTCCATTTCTGGTTTTGTCCACCATGCTAGACCCACAAACCCAACCATAGCAAATAAATCTGTGTAAATTATTATTTTTTTTTACAGGCTAATTATTGAAATGTGAGAGTTCGTCCCTATCATATGTGTAAATTATTAAATGATGACTTGATGAATGAGTATCTCACTTGTCTTTATAGCCTCAGTGGTAAGGATGACTCCTAGAACATAGAAACAGATAAGTAAACAGGAGCCATGTTCCAGATATTTTATATTTTCTTTAGATGAGTGTTTAATTGTATGATTTGTCTTTATTGGGGGAAAGTGAGTTTGTTCTATCTTATTTGGATTGGAAAGACTGAAATAAGGGAAAGAAACTTTCTCTATTTTTACTTTTTTCTTTCCCTAGGAACTTCTATTTCTCAGCCACACTCCAGAATGTAATACTTTGCTCTCATCTCCTGATTATTAAAATTACACCTCAAGCAGATTAAATGAGAACGTGTGATTGCAGTAATTACTTCCAAAGAAATAGCATATGGGTCTTTGAAATATTTAGTGAAGATCTGAATTACCTAGAACAGCTTCAGGATTCAGACAGGGAAGGCAAATGAATGAAACATGAGAGTGTAAGACAATATGGAATAGTGGGGGCTGCCAAGTTCTAGAGCATGCACGTATTGCCCAGAATCACTCAGATTCCCAACTGGGTTTAACTACAAAATTGCCATAAAACCACATAACATTAATGTCTAATGAAAGGCTATATTGTGTGTACCTGTATCTGGTATGTCATGGATAATATTTATGTGGCTTGACTTATTTTGTTTTAAATCTCCAGACTAAATAGTAACAACTTATTTAGATAAAAACTGTCAAATTTACACATACACACACACACACACACACACACACACACATATCTTAACATCCCTAATGCTGTGCTTTAAATGAAGTATGTTGGAAAAACAAATCCTAGAGTGTAATTGTACACTTGTTAATGGGTTGATGAGATGTTTTATTTAATTGACTTTCTTCATGCTGTGCTTCTTGTGTCAGGAAAAAGATAGTTCTTGCTGTCAATTGCTTCCTAATTTATCTCATGTTCTATGCTCTGCCAATTTCACTATTCAATTATAGCAATATCCACTTTTCTTACTTCCAGGAGTTTAGGTCTGGAATGACCTGCATATTTGAAAGAGAGGATTAAATCAGAGTCAATTCTGTTACTCATGTTTATGGAGGACAGGAATATTATGATAAATGAAATCTACTAGTAATCGAAAAAAAAAGTCATTTTAGACAAATGCATCAGCATCCTACTAGAGTGACTTGTATTAGTCTTGCCAACAAGAAGCAAATAGTGTCTTTTCTTCCTCAATATATCACTTATTAAACATGCAAAAGGACAGCATGTTGGCCAATGGGAGAGTAGCAAGAAGAAGGTTCACGGTGCCATGTGCACATCAAGTCAGCTTCAGAAGAGATAAATCAGCCATTTATTCTTTTATTTATGAAAACAGGTGGATGCAATATTTTTTTATAGAAGAATATTGAAAGAGTTCTATTAAAATATCTTATTCCCTTAACTTTAACAAGTTATAGTCTATTGTTAAGATAAAAACAGACATTCATTCAGTTTTACAGGTAAGGAAATTAAAACCTTTATCAAAGCCAAAATGAAAAAAAAAAATTCCAAAATGTAGACACAAGAGAAAACAAACCAAAAAACTGAAAAGCTGGTTTCTACCAGACCACATTTTTATATCAGTTAACACACTTCCAAGAAAAAGAAGTCACCATGAAATGGAATTCTCTGAAGAAGTCTGAGTGCCATTAGAAAATTAAGAGATGGTTGGAAAGAACAAAAAACTGAAGGAGTGTTCTCTGTTAATGGTTTTGTTTTTTATGAAAGGAGACATTAAGTCATGTGTGTATCCTAATAGGAATGACCTAATGGAAGAGGAAAAACATGCTCAAGAGGGAGACGTACTTTCAGGAGCTAAGTTCCTGGTAAGTTGAGTGACAGTCAGGCAAACAGCAAAGTGAAGGGGATTGCGTTTTATACAAACAAGAACTCTTCAGCCATAAAGTGGCCAACCATGTACCCAGGCACTTCCATTTCCTATTACACAACTACACGTCACAGCTACCTTTGATCTGTGTAGAAGCATGAGATTGGTTTCCATAAACGAAACAAAGAAATAAAGTGCCACTTCTAGGCTAAAGCAGTCGGGGCTTCTCCACCATTTTCTGTCTCTATGGTGACCACAGAGGCCACATGTTGAAGACGGTCTCAACAACCCTCTAACCCTCTAAGTGATCTGGCCCTCTAACGCTGTGCTTGAAGGGAAACTATTTAGAAAAGCCACATGACCAGGAGGACTTTATGTGAGTGATAAGCAAACTGTCATAGAAGCCACAGAGATGCGGAGTGCTTCCTCTTAGTTGTGGGGGACCAGCCCCCACGTGGAGATTCAGGGTGTCCCTGGAAAGGTGTGGTGGCGTCGGCGATTATTCCTGGGGAATAAAAGGATTAGACTCCTGTCTAGTGCAGGAGCCGATTCTGCAGGAGAGATAGACATAGAGAGAGAGAGAAAGAGA